>NKZP01001175.1:0-169827 GCA_002370765.1 Metschnikowia similis
AGTATTAAGGTTAATATTAAATGGGTAGAAAGTACTTGTTGTAATTATACAAAAATATGGTTAGGTTTAGAAGAAATATTAGATGATGATATTGTTTATTCTAGAATAAATGTAGATATGTTATTTAGCTTCCATAATCAAATTAGAGTGAAAATGAATTTTTGCGTGATAGTAAAAGTGAATTTCAATTTTTATATCCATTAGGATTTGGGCAATTATACAAATATGATGCTGAATATCATTGTTTCAATATCAATAATAAAACATATGCCTATGATGAACGAATGCCAAGAGAAGATGAAAGTAGCGATGATGAATATTGATTATAGCTTAGAATATTTACAAAAGAACAAGTATGAATATGGTGATAAAGCTGTTACATATATATTATCTAGAATGATAGCTTGTGACTCGTGCAGCAAATATTATGCTACTGATTATTGTATTGATTATATAAGTTTAGACCCAGCTATGAAATATGTTATTCGCCTATGATTTTAAATAAAGAGTTTATAGAATTTATTTTGCCATCTTGTATAGCATATCAATATAATGATTTATATTTTAAATTTGTTAATAGTTATGAACAAAATAAAAGATTATTAAATATAGCGACTGAAACTTGTAATAAAGAAGTATACAAACACCAATTACTGTTAAAAACCGGAAATTGTATAGAAGTAAAAATGAAATTTGATTATAGAGTTTATTTACCATATGAAATAAGTGAGGATTTAATTTAATTATATCTTACATACTGTCAGGTTCAATAGGCGTAAGGACTTAGAGAAGATGTATTTGTTGATGATCAGTAAACGAAGGGGAATCACCCGAGTTATATAGGAATGTCGGACACGACTGCGCCACCGGATTCGGCCGATAGAGCCTAGACCGGGCTGGTCGTGCCGAGTGGTCGACCAGATAAGCCTCATCGAGCTAAGGGCTTATCGGTCTAGAACTCGGAGTAAGGGACGCAGAGCGGCTCGAACCGAGCCTAGGGGCAAGGTCCGGCGTCATACCGCGTCTAGCCGCACATCGCAGAGAAATTGAGCACCTATGGGTAGTACACTGCCCATGGGGAGTCTAACACATACTCTTCTGTAATATTTAGTTCTTAAGTTTGAAATTTCCTTAAATGATGAACGGTCGGGAAAGTCATTCGACCAGTTCTTAAAGCTATTAAACCTTTTAAACCCTCTGATTTTCTCTGATAAGTTTTGTCATCTAAATTATACCTGAAAAACACATTTAAAGAAACTTGAGCCGTATCAGAACTACAAGTAGGAGACGATACTTTAAGCAAATTCAATCTAGAATTGCTTCATTTTCTCGCTACGACTACTTGCATAAAATAGTAAAGATTATTGTAATCAACATTTTGTACCAAGATTGTGATATCACAATGTTTTAAAAAATTTATATCTACCACCATTTACCTTATTTTTATTTATACTATATTTTGCTTTGATTAAAATTATACTTTTATATTGCCTGCTATTTTATTACTAAAAATAATTTTAACATGTGATCACAGTTATAGGGTGAGAAATAAAATGAAATTAATGCAAGTAAATTTACGTAATTATATTAAAAATTATTTGTACATATGTGATCACAGTTATAGGTTGCTAAATAAAATGCAATTAATGCAAACAAATACAATTATATTAAAAGAACTGAGAATTTACCTAGAGATATTAACTCAATTAATAATGTACCTAGACTTATACAATTATCAATTTTATACCTTTATTTAAATTTTACTTTAAATTTATTAACTTTTTTATGAACTATTTTTCCCTTAAATAACATATACGGGGTAGTCCTAGGGATTCCAAGAACACTAAGGCTTTTCAGGGGCGGGTTATTATAAGGGGCCGAAGGCCCCTCATTTATTATATTTTGCGGTTAATATTTTATTTCTTCTTCCATGTCGCTACCCATCTATTGAGTTTATTTACCATCGACTAAATGGTAATTGGTGTATCAATTATAATATGCTTAAGATATAGTCAGACCTTATTCGAAAGAATCTTTCATAATCAAATTAGAGTTGAAAATAAATTTTTGCGTGATAGTAAAAGTGAATTTCAATTTTTATATCCACTAGGATTTGGGCAATTATACAAATACGTGGTGTCGATATATTAAGAAAATATGCAGCGAAGCATATATTAGTTATTTATTAACTATATATTTTTAGTATTAGTTAATATTTATATTGAATCATAGTGTTATTGAATCAGAGTGTTATTGATCAAAGAGATAAGTACGAACCTCAACTTCAGGTTCACTTCCACTTGTATCTTTGTCAAAGCCTTTTGGGTCAGCAGGCACATCTTTGTTCTTAACCAAACGCCTAAGGGTATCTTTTGGCGGCAAGGCTCTTACTTTGATACCTTCTGAGCTTCGAACAAACAAGTTTGGTACTCGACTGGTCGTTTGCGCCTCTCTCGGTCCCAGTGACCATCGTGCTGGACATGATTTTTTCACTTACGATCCTATGCATGTGTTTGAATCATTGCAAGCTCAATTTTATGAAGGTTTTACCCCCTCGAAGTAAAGTTCAGTGATGGTGTTTGAAAGCAGCATTCTAAACTTATAATGGATAAGTGATTGAATTAGATAAAATAGAAAAACCAATCGGTTTTGTATATGAATTACCCTCTCTTGAAGCTTTTTGAGCTTGGCATGAGTTATTTGCTGACCGGTCTGACTGAATATGTCCTGTAGGATCCATATACTGAGTAATAGGGACGCCGTCGGCACCGAGAGGCGAGCGTTGAAAGTCCGTTGCTAACATTGGGAATTGCTGTTGGATTGAACAAGGGTCACAAAACTAGCTGCAATTTAAACTTAAAGAATCCCTAACAATCTGGGTCAAAGGCCTACCGGTCAAGTCCAATTGAATTCCGAGGCAATAGCATGTTGCTTATGTTTCTGGTGTGTACATACCACTGGCTGATGCAGATAATCAATATGTAATTATTCCGAACTGGCGTCGAAGAACTGGATACATTTGCAGGAGCTTAGGTGTATAGTGTTACACAGAAACATAGTGGTTTTGTGGGATGAACCTTCGATTATTCATTAGCTATTATATCTATCGCCAGGTTCTTTAGTTGTTAATGTCAAGTACTCAAGAGAAGACGTATTCGTTGCTGATTCCTATAACAAGGGATCCAAACTGATAGGGAAAACTGGCCGGCGAGGCGGGGGCCTGAATGCACCATCTTCCTTCGGCGTGAGGCCACGATGGCGCCATCTTGGTTCGGAATGGAGTGTGGGACCCGGCCAGACGCGTTAATCTCCAACCATTCCCAATCTGCTGATTCCGAATCTGAACAATTCTCACTTTGAACAATTCCCAGTCTGAACAATTCTCAATCTGAACAATTCCCAGTCTGAACAATTCCCAATCTGAACAATTATCAATCTGAACATTTCCCAGTCTGAACAATTCTCAATCTGAACATTTCTCACTTTGAACAATTCCCAGTCTGGACAATTCCCAATCTGGCTTATGTGGGCCAAAGTGGGGTCAAAGGCAGATTGTTCTTGTATCTCAGAACATCTCGACATTGCATGTGTGGAAAACACGGCGCTGCTCCTGATAGGGAGGCCGCCTCGTCCAAGTCTCGGAGGTGGGCTGTCGGGATTGGACATGCCTCTTTCCAGGTGGGGTATAGACGTCCCCTTGTAACCGCACATGTCATTGACCGACTTGGATCGAACCGCGATTGCCTAATCATCTATGACTTCTGTGCGACTTTGGTCGTAGCTTTGGTTTCGTCGACATTTTCTGACTCACATTGCATTGGGTCGACATTGATCAACCTTTGCTTGCCCTGATTTCTCGTCCTCTTCATCTTTCGAACTTTTGGTGCCATCCTATGCACCGCCACTGGACTCTTCTGGGTACCTGCCACTGCCGAGTACCTGGCTCACTGATGAGGTACCTCACTTCCAGTTTGTACCTTGGTTTCGCCTCGCTCCTCCACCTTCCGCTTCTTCCGAATCACAGGCCCTTGCTTTAACCGCGCCAATAGATTCGCATCAAACAAACTATGACACGTCGGACATTTGGTCTCTGGCACCTTGCTCATTATACACAAGCACACCGAGCACACGTACCCCACATCCACCGGTTTGCCCGTCAAAAAACAGCTGGCCTTGTAGTCCACATCGGCCTTGGTGGGCAAGATCACCATCCCACGCAAACAAGGCTCGATAAAGTATGCAGTCGCAAGCGTCTGTATTAGCCCATCGGGCTCGCTAATGTGTAGGTAAACTCCGCTGGTGGCATCGGCGGCTTGCTGGAGGTATGCCGAGTCACGCGCACCCAACTTGACAATGTCAATGGGCACCTTCATTTTCTGCGCCGCAAAGATCAGGTTCATCACCGCAATGTAGTTGTTGTGGTAGGTGTCGTTGGCGGTGATAACCAAAACGCGCAGATCCATACTGGTGGTACCAGCTGTACTGCTTCCATGCGCTCCTTCAGTGGCCAGACTTGACACATTGGTGGTGCTATTGATTGCGGATGCCGCCGTGGTTTCGATACTCTGGTCAAAATGAAGCATCCGATTAGTGTAGGTGAGCGCCATGGATAAAGCTCCGCTAAGAGTGGATGCGTTGCTATTATCATCAGTTTGCGCCAACTTTGTTAATTCTCGGTTCAACTCCGAAACCACCGCTTCGTCGACAATCCTGAATTGACGGTACATTCCCAGAAACGGCGAGGCCTCCGAGCTGGACTTTTCCCCGGTTATCTCGCCAGCGCTCTCGGCGGTGTTTGCGTCGATGTTCTTGTCGGTGTTCTTGTCGGTGTTCTTGTCGGTGTTCTTGTCGGTGTTCTTGTCGGTGTTCTTGTCGGTGTTCTTGTCGGTGTTCTTGTCGGTGTTCTTGTCGGTGTTCTTGTCGGTGTTCTTGTCGGTGTTCTTGTCGGTGTTCTTGTCGGTGTTCTTGTCGGTGTTCTTGTCGGTGTTCTTGTCGGTGTTCTTGTCGGTGTTCTTGTCGGTGTTCTTGTCGGTGTTCTTGTCGGTGTTCTTGTCGGTGTTCTTGTCGGTGTTCTTGTCGGTGTTCTTGTCGGTGTTCTTGTCGGTGTTCTTGTCGGTGTTCTTGTCGGTGTTCTTGTCGGTGTTCTTGTCGGTGTTCTTGTCGGTGTTCTTGTCGGTGTTCTTGTCGGTGTTCTTGTCGGTGTTCTTGTCGGTGTTCTTGTCGGTGTTCTTGTCGGTGTTCTTGTCGGTGTTCTTGTCGGTGTTCTTGTCGGTGTTCTTGTCGGTGTTCTTGTCGGTGTTCTTGTCGGTGTTCTTGTCGGTGTTCTTGTCGGTGTTCTTGTCGGTGTTCTTGTCGGTGTTCTTGTCGGTGTTCTTGTCGGTGTTCTTGTCGGTGTTCTTGTCGGTGTTCTTGTCGGTGTTCTTGTCGGTGTTCTTGTCGGTGTTCTTGTCGGTGTTCTTGTCGGTGTTCTTGTCGGTGTTCTTGTCGGTGTTCTTGTCGGTGTTCTTGTCGGTGTTCTTGTCGGTGTTCTTGTCGGTGTTCTTGTCGGTGTTCTTGTCGGTGTTCTTGTCGGTGTTCTTGTCGGTTTCGGTATTTTTGTTCGTGTTGGAAGTGTCAAGCTTCCTCTTCTCGTCAGAGTTGGGGTAAAGAAACCTTGATCCCGCTGGCAGCGAAACCACAAACGCCACTTGGTTGCTATTGTTGGCCGAGAGATGGGCGTTTAGGAAGACCAAGAGCGCCTTCGTGAGATCCTGAATGGTGATTTGATTACGGATGGCATACCACAGCTTGGGGGTGACTTCGAGAATCACTGTGAGGAGAGAAGGCGTCTCGGCCACTTGTTCGGGTACAAGCTCCTGAAACACCAGCTCCGAGATGTTGTCCATTGGGTTGAAGGAGTGCAGCGCAGGTGCGGTTGTAGGGCCCGATGCACGTGCCGTGTCACGTGAAACGGTCACCCGGTCCACCACCGCGTGAGAGCACACGCTTTAGCGCGCATTATAGCAGTCTTTCGAAAGGATTCAAACAAGGGCGGCAATGTTCGAACCAACATGGCAGACCTAAGTACACCAATGATGCAAGAAGTTCTTTCCACTCCTCACAATCTTTCAAACCAAGTAGCATGATGTTTCACGTCCCATTAGCATTCGAAGAAAATTGAAGTTCCAAAGCTAGGGGCTGGTTTAGATGTACATTTAGGAGTCTCGTAGTACCAATCTATGGTCAAAACGGCCGAACTGACCTGGTTTTCTTCTTTCTGGCGATGGCCTTATTTTGCAGGATTCAATTTAATGGTGTGGTTTCAATCGTAATGGCCCGCTGGTCTAAACCAGTGTGCCTTCTTGGCTCGAGAATTTTTCTGGGCTGGTTTGAATATTCTTGAATCACAATGTTCTGGTTGCCAGCTTTTGATCATTTCGTGACTGGCGTGTTTATGCACGTTCCTTTTTCTTTTGGCTCTTCAAGACTTTTCCAAAATATCTTTCCCCTCCCCCTCTCGAAGATCAGCACGCCAAAGTGATATGTGAACACTAGAACTCTTGGTCTATCGGGACTGGATATTATTCTGCCGTGTGAGATTCGAACGGATTTATTTGTCTGGGCTTTTTCATACTCTTTTTTGCCCTTTAACCGGGTTTCGCAAACCATGCGAAAGGACCCCTATATATACCTTGCAGCCCCGCACTCCAGGTTTTGCAGCCACGCACTCCCGAACATATAAAGCACCGCGGTCCCAGCAGTTTCAATTTCCATTTTCCACTAATACAGAACTATTACTAAATCATTGCATAGCCCCAATTGTTGTATTGCCTTTGTTTTTTCCACAATGTCCAGTTTCTCGCTCTTTGTTTTTGGGGCCCTTTCGCCAAAATTTACCCTCGAGCGAACAATGCAATAAGCCAAGACCCGCCATGGGTAACGCACTATCCAGCGATTTCACTTGCCATGTGTGACCAAATTCAAATCAGCCTTATACCTGTCTAATATGTTGGGCTCATTTGTGGACTCCTCTGATCATACTGAGCCATACGCTTCGAAGCAAGTCTGCTGCTGTGCGGGAGCTAGGACATACTTGGGCATTTCGGGCTCGAGGATGTGGGTTAATTGTGGAGGGTTTGGCGCTGTTCTTATTAACTAACCTTGACTATTGCTTTGGAGCATCAGCCAATACTTTATCTGAGCACGAGAAGTTAATAAAAGATTCGATCTTCAAGTCAGTTGAGAAGCCATGTGCAAAATCTTATGCAAGTTATCAGGCATTTGCAAAACGGATGATTTTTACATAGAATTGTTTGTCAGAGGTGAAATTCTGTGGGAAGATTAAAGCTCAAAGACACGAGCAATTAATTGAATTAAGAAGGAGGGTCGTTACACTCAGAGACTAAATGGTGTTTGGTCAAGAATTCCGAAAAGGGGGCAAGCAGTCAAAACATGTAAGAGACAGAACCATGTCCTAGAAAAGTCCCCCAGACCATCCTCGTCGAACAGAAAGCAAAGAAAAGATTGATTGGCAAGCAAATTTTTTCACTTTGTGGGCGAAATGTAAAAAGTGGTTGCATTGAACCTAGAATTTAACTTATCTGTTTTTGACGTGATTGAATGTTGAGAGATACAATTTTTGACTGATCAGCCTTCTTTTGCCTTGGTTGCAAAATTCAACAGCACTGACATAATAGCTCAGCGGACTTTATAGTGTGTTTGATCCAGGGCTAGTTTCAGGCTTCTGAGGCCAGATGCAGCAGATTCGAGTGCCAAGCTATTTGTGAGATGAAACCATTCGTTGCTTTGAGTCTTTGTTTAGATTCATGGTGGTCCTGACTGTGTGGTTGAAGCCATTGGCGTTCTGCGTTTTGTCGCAATTTACTTCAGTGCCGGTTGCTATTGGTTTTTCTGCTCGTTGCTCCTGACGTTGGTGAATCGTTTGGAATGTTGTGCGGGTACTGATACTTCTGGTTGTTACTAAATTTCTGTGATTTAGTACGATCGAAGTGGCTTGCAGGTCCTTTATTCCTGTTCTTGAATATAGCTCGAAAGGCTAGACTTCACCCATCGTATCCTGCTGTTCCGTTCCATCACCACTGGACAGAGCTCACTGAAACTGTCACGATATGAGCAATAGCAAGCTATGGAATATTTTCGACCCCAAGCAGTCGACCCATTTTATCGATCAAAATTCCCTCAAATATGCGTGGCTGCTCGGGCATTTCGCTCACCTCGTGTCAAACTCAAGCTCCAACCACTCAACCAGCGGCCATCTTGCGGAATGATAAACGACCTCCATACTTTGAATCTTCCTTTTGGCTGTTTTCTTGGTATATTCGAATTGATGTTTACTATGGCGTTGCAGCCGGACAATCAAGTGGTTCGGGGAAAATTGAATCTAAATTTTTTGTTCCAGAATGATGATCAAACATGAGGATCTTTGAATGAAGAAAAAAATCCACTCGTCATGTGCAGTGAGGCAATATTGAGGTGGTCTTGAGCAAGGAGACCCGTCAATTTGATATTGCACCACCTCTTCGAAACAAGTTTCAGCAACAGCCGGTTTCCTAAGCCACCAATTTCAAATAACTACGCTGGTCCTTTGAAGCCTGATTCTACCCGGAGAATAGGATTTAAATGAGACCGGTCGAACAAACAAGCGGCTACTCGTGAAAAAAATTGGGCTTATAGCATAAAGCGGTCGTGGTTTTCTCGATCCAAGTGCCTATCGACTACATCATAGTTCACGTTGAAGCCGTCAAGTCCAAGGGCATTTCAGTCAGCCACAACATGGTCGCACGTGACGGCGCCTTGATCTTGCATCTTGAGGCGATGTTTTACTCACGAATAACTATAGCGCTTTGGGAGTGAGAAGTGTCAGCTAGCAATACCGAAATTAATTCTGCTACTCAAGACCGAAATGTTTGATTGATTTATAATGGTCATTGACACGTGGATTGATGTGATATTGGCTGATAGGCTGCCCTGATTTTAACCTAACTGTCCATTGACTAATTTGTTGCCGATTTGTTGCCGATCTGTTGACTGATTTGTTGACTAATTTGTTGCCGATTTGTTGACTGATTTGTTATTGGATGATGTTGACTGTTTTGCCAATGGCTGAATTCATTATTGCTGGCACTATGGGATTCTATACTGCTAAATGGCGTGCTAGCTGGACAGCCGCGACCGGGGGGCACGAGGTTCATGGCACGCCAGCGGGCTACTTCCCAATATCCTCGAACCAGAGATCGCCCCTCTCCTTGATGAAGGTCTTCATGAGCGTCTTGCACTCGGGGTCGTCCAAGTTGACCACCTCCACGCCCCGAGACCGGAGAAGGTCCTCGGCCCCAACGAAATTGGCGTTCTCACCCAAAACAACCCGCCCGATTCCATACATCATACATGCGCCGGAACACATGATGCACGGCGACAACGTCGTGTACATGGTGCAATCCTTGTACAAGCTTCCGGGCAAGCGGCCAGCATTTTCCAATGTGGACACCTCGCCATGCAATGTGGCCGAGTTCTTTTGGACGCGCATATTGTGGCCTTGGCCCAAGATCCGCCCGTCTTTATGGATGAGCGCCCCGCCGATTGGGATTCCGCCCTCTGAAAGGCCTGGCGTTAGTACTTGTTGCCGGTGAGTCTGATACCCTTTGGCCGCTGCTGTGATTGATTGGGCCGCCAACGCAAGGCTTGAGTTGAGGCCCGGGTTGAGGCCCGGGTGAGGGCTTGGAGGCAGAATCATGAATGCTCCCTGCGATTATTGTTCCACATACTTTTTCTGGCCTCGGCCAAGGCGATTTGCATGCCCTTTTTATCGTCGAAAGTCATGTGGCAGAATAAACCGCCGGCGGAAATCCTCATCGCAACGTTGATATATGCAGGCGCAATGTACAGGCCGTCTCTGCAACCCTTTCCGGCCAACCTTACCGAAGCCGTTGTCTGACCGGCTGTTTATCCATGATTGGGTCATTTCAACAAGTTTTCTTGTTCTCTTGGCTATTATCCAATGGCCTGATTATGCAAGAGTCAATGGCTCCACTTTGCAGAACTTCACCCTGCAGAAACCCCGAGCGGGGCTCAAGTCATCTCTTCACAGAAATATGCTAAGGCATCCGCTTCGATCGCCCACCACCACCATTTGCTGAGGCCTCTCCAAAACACCAATGGCAGTGATTTCATCATCGAAACATGACACGTGCGTCTCCTTTTTCTCATAGCACACTTCCAAGTCGCGGGCCACCTGGGTCCTGTGAAAGGTGCTTTTCCCACCCATCAGTACCGATTGCTGAATGTGGTGCATGTCCCACACCACCACGCGCCTGTCTGCAGTGGCGGTCACAAGGTGGGCCAGGTCCTTTTTTGTTGTGGATGCCAAGCACGTGTTAGCGTGGCTCACTGCCGGCTCCAACTCCAACGAGAATTCGGCCAAGAGGTTCGCCACATCCAGCTCGTCTTCGAGCTCCTGCAAATGGTACTTGTTAATTTTGGGCGTGGGCGACGAGCTCATCACCTGCCGGCACTCGAACTCGGGAATGGTCCATAACGTCACGTCGGATTCATCGCTTCCCCCAACCATTGCAAACACAAGATCTTTATCGCCCAAGCCTCGCTCGTCGAGTGCAAATGGTGAGTCCATCATGTCGTCCATATTGACTGTGTTCTTGGCCAACTTGTTCCCATCATTGCCCTTATTCTTGTCGTTGTCCTTGTCGCTGCCCTTGTCGCTGCCCTTGTCCCTTGAAACTTTCACCATCGCTAATTGCTTTATGGCCGCGTGGTCGCCATGGTCCATCTTCACTTTCCACGCTTTCAAGCAAATATGGAACCGCATGTCCCACAAGCAGAGCACGCCGTCGCGCGTGCCCAAAAGGAGCCAGTCCGCCGTCGAGATGAAGGTCTCGGGAACTCCATGGACAGGAGGGTTGGCCAAGTCAAACACCCGTTTGCATGTGATCACGTCGAATCCCACCACGTGGCACTGCGTGGTTAAGGCCACCAAGAGTGTCTGGTTGCCGTACACGACAAACTTCAAGGCCGTGGCATAGCCATCCGCCAACAAGAAGTCTCGGATGGCCGACACTCGCGAGAGCTTGATGAGCTGCCGGTTCTTGCCTCGAGCGACGTGGACCCTAAACACGCCGACTCTGCCCCGGCTTGTTGCCGCCGCAAACACAAACCGCTGCAGCATGAAGCTGATGTCGGTGATGGAGCCGTCGAGGGTGAGCGTGAGCTGAGCGCTGGACGTGCTCAACGCTTCCACCTTTCTGGCATCCCATACCCTCAATGTACCCGAGTCAGAGCCGCTGACGAAGAACTCCGAGTACGGCGCCACGGCCACCTGGCTTACAGCCTCGGTGCTGTTGGTATTGGCGTTATTCTTGAAGCGAGCCACTAGCTTGCCTCGCGCCGGATGGGTGCTGGAAAAGTCCTGGGGGCTCTTGGCCGTGGGCCCAAACTCGGCAAAATCATCCAATGTGGGCTGAATCTCCATATGCTCGAGATAATGGAGGATGTAGGGGTTCAGCCCGCCGAAGTTGTGTCTCATGGTCGACGTGATGATCTTGTCGTTGCTGATGCTAAACATGCGAGTGAACCCTGGGTTTGCAGGGGCTTTCAGGCTGTGGGCACCGCCTGCTTGGTGGCCTGCCCGGTCACCCAGCTGGGCTATCCGGTCGTTTTGGGGTCGACCATGGAGCCCCAGCTCGTGGGACTCGAATTCCCCGAACGCGTTGGCCTGACTGGTCTGCAACGAGGCGCTTGCTTTCTTCGGCAACATCATCGACACTGCCGCATCCTCCGGCTCCTTTTGTTGCACCTCCGTTGCGTTTTCCGTTATGGGCTCCGACTTGAATCGCATCTCAAAAAATACCGTCTTGGGCGGGATGTTCATGGTGCTGGCGAGCTCAAAGTTGCGCTGGTGGCCGGTTTCGCTGTAACTCTTCAGCCGGGAAATACCGCTGAGGTGGTCCTTGAGCGCAAACACCTTCCAGAGGTCCTTGATGTCCATCCCCACGGACTTCAACTTGAGCACCCAGCTCCGGTCCTCATTGGAAAGCGGCAAGTCCGAGCCGGCGGACTCCATGGGTTGGCTGGGCCCACTGCCAAGGTACATCAGGCGGTCCGAGTCCTTGGAGTATGACACTAGCCTCTTTCTGCCGTTGGCTTGGATCACCGATACCTGTTTTTGTTTCCAGAATAGCGACTTCAGGGTGGATTTGTGGAGCCAGGTCAAGGCCATGTCAAAAACACGCGGGCTCAACGGCTTGACCAAGCTCGGGTACACCGTCTCCCACGAAAGCACAGAGATGTCGTACGTCAAGTACGTCTTGATCAACGGGTACAAAAAGCAAAACCGGTCAGCATCCACGAGGTTTTCTGCCACGGCCAACACGAGGCAAATGACCGACTGCCGGATCCACTCATTGGGTTGAACAAGCAACGGAAGCGACAGCTTGAGGAGCTCCTTATAGATGGACAAGGCGTTGAACTCGGCCATGATGAGCTTCTTCTGCACAAAGAAGAGAAAGATTTCGAGCGCTTTCAATACCACGAGAACCTCGTGGTCGCCCAACGTCTGGAGAAGTAGTGGGATGAGATACTGCTCAAACGCAAGCACGCCAATGAAGTTACCAATGCCAATGAGCGCCAGGAGGAACGCCAAGCGAAGCTGGTAGCTGGAGTCGTTGAGGTATGTGATCAAATGAGGAAGTATCACGTCGTTCGTCTGATCCACGCCAAAGTACTGGCAAAGTGGGAGAAGGTGGTTGACGAGACCGATGCGCACATCCACATTGGCCAGCGTCAAGAGGGCCTCGGTGATTTCCGAGAAGTCTGCGGTGGGGCCCTTCTGCCTTGGGCCGTTTTCTCTTGATAAAGCGCCCCCGCCGCCTTCGTTGTGGGCTTGCGAAAAGCCGTCGAAGCGGCCGGAGATCCTCACCAAGTACGGAAAGCACAAGGCCATTGTGCACTTCAAATGGTCGAGGTCTTGCTGGAACCTGCTGCTCATGAATGCCACGGCCCGGAGCTTGGGGTTGAGGTACTCCGAGAAGATGTGCACGTTGATGGAGTTCACCCGCGTGCAGGTTTCCAAGAGGTTGGTAACACACACCAACGCCACACAGGCCACGCGGGACGATACATGGCAAGTGCCCATGAAATCGGCTTGTTGGTGCTCTGGGGCATCCACCGGGTGGCTGATTTGCACGAGAAAGTCCTCGAGAAACTGCCAGAGGTACGCCACACTTCGGTCGAGCTTAGCATCGTCAGAGATGTGCTCCGAGAGCGCCAAGATGAGCTCGCACGCCTTGATCTTGCTCTCGGGGCGTTTGAGCGTGCTGATGAGCGAAAGCACGGTGTTGAGCACAATCAAGCACCCGTCGTTGGTGGTGGGCTGAGATTTGATGCAGTAGCGGTCCATTCCCGGAAGGGCCAAGCGGTAATAAGGAAAGCTTCCCTGGTCGAAGTCTTTTTCGTTGGAGTCTTGCTCGGAGTCTTGCTCGTTGAAACCCTCCCCGTTGAAACCCTCCCCGTTGAAACCGCGCCCACTTTCCAGACTATAGTAGCTGAGCCCCAAAGCAGCAGCGAGGCGGCCGTATTCCCCCCACATGTACTCCATGCGGAGATCACTGGCGGATTTGTTGGGGTCGTGCAGCTCGAACCGCCCCGCACTGTTGAGCTCGTACAAGAACCCATAAAGATATGCGTCGAAGTACGGCGGAAAAACGCCGCTCTGCAAAAGCTCGTGGGCCGGCGGCCGCAGGGCCGGGTCCAAGGCCAAGCATCTCGCCACCATGTCTTGCACAGGGGCCGGCCCCGCTTGCACCTTGAGCTTATACTCGCCTTTCTTGTATTTGTAGAGGTCCGAGAGCGTGAAAGTGGGCTCGCCGTTCTGGTACATCTCCATCACCACACACCCAAACGCAAAGAGGTCATGGGCCGGCGCTAGCGCCGCGGCCGGAACCTGCCCGGTGTAGAAGCGCTCCGGCGCCAAGTAGCACGTGCGGCGGTTCGACAGATCAAAGTAGAACGCATACTCGCTGGGATTGTTTTCCGGGAGCACGCGTGGCTTGGTGTGGGCCAGGAAATCCGTCAAGAGGAGCCAGTTCCCCCCAGTCACCAACACGTTCTCCGTCTTCAAGTCGCCATGCACCACGCCACACTCTTCATGGAGGATGACCAAGATGCGGAGAAGCTGGTACACAAACCAGAGCTTTTCGCCAGCGTGGAGAAACGGCGCCATTGACAAGCGGTCGTAAAGATTGGTCCGCGCCAATTGCCGCACAAGGTACGCCGCCAGGTCGGTTTCGATGATGCTGGACCATGCCAAGATGTTGGAATAAGGCTGAAGAATCGATGCTTCCCGGGCCACCTGGTCAATGACGGCCTTGAGGTCGAAGGAGGTCTGGGGGGGTTTGATGAACACCTTAATGACAAGGAGCGCTTTGGCCTTGGGGTCGTAGGCCTTGATGGACTTGAGGAAGCGCGTAGTGTTGATGATCTCAAGGAATTGGTACTGCCGGAGCACGTCCACGTAGGAACGTAAGGCCACGGTTTGGGCGTGAGGCGCTTGGTGTGATAGAGTGGCGCCCATGCGTGCTGTGATTACGTGGAGCGGTGGGAAGGCCTGTCTGGGGCGCCTGCATGTAAGCATGACCTATGCAGTACCGACGGTACAGACTTAGACTCATAGAGTTAGACTAGAGTTAGACTCATAGACTTAGACTCATAGACTTAGACTTAGACTTACTCTCATAGACTTTAGGCTTATTGATTTCAGGTCATCGACTTTACGCTCATCGGCCTGTTATATATGGTTGGCCCTGTAGCGCTACTCGCTTTATTTGCTCACGTGCCATAAGGGTAGCACTCAAGTTCTTGGCTTCGGCTCTGTGATCATGGTTGCCATTGAAGAGTTTCCATCACTGAGCTTTCCCCAGTGACCCTCTTCTCAGAACTCCTTCTATCGAGCGTCTCGTCAGAGCTTCATCTCACGCTTCCCATAGCTCCTTCTAGCTTCTTGGAGCTTCTCAGAGCTCCTTCTCGCTTCTCAAACTCGCTTCCGTCGCTGGCAAGCTCTCAAGCTTCCTGAAAATGTCTTTCTCGTCGTGTTTTTCAATCTTGATGGCTTGATGGTCATCCTCCATCCTCTCCCCGGTCTTCACATCTTCAGCCCCCCGTCGAGCTTGAGTCTTCGAGCCCCATTCACTCTCTAGTGTCTGTGGCGAGACCCGCTGCTTTCGTCGTCCGAAAGGTCAAACGAGTCAAAGTTCCTAAGACCCACCGTCTCTTCGCTCTCATAGTCGCCTCGCGATAATTGCATCGATCTCCTCACCGATGAAAACCCCGTGATGCCATTGTCCATTGGCGCCATATCCTTGGAGTTGTGCACACCAAAAATCTCCCTATCCAGACTCTCCAACACCTTGCGTGAAATATTCAACAAGTACACGCCGGAGAATATCACCAAGAATCCAATCAACAACGAGATTATGTCCACGGACGATGTGGTGTTGAATCCCTTAAAGAGAATGAACGATGCCAATAGTGTGAACGATGTAAAAGACACATAGTACAACGGGTTCACAATGGACGTATCGAACTGATCCAAGGCCTTGTTGAAATAGTTCATCTGGGTCACGATGCAGAGCGCCACAACCCCGAGAAATATGTATGTGGACGCCTGGAAGAACTGGTTGTTGCCCAGAAGAGTCAACTTCAACGCAATCCCGAACGCCTTGATAGACATGACGGATATGGACCCCACACTCGAGCAGATCGAAAGGTATATCATTGGGTTGGTGTGGCCATACCTTGGTACGAGTTTGTATATGGTAAACAACGAGTAGGCACCCACCATGAAGATGTAGAACATGAACGGAGGCTGCATGGCGTAGCGAAGGATCTCGTCCACGGTCTCAATCTCCTTGTCTGCGGGGGCATGGAGCAAAATTATCACTGAGCCCATTAAACAAATAGCACAGCCCATTTTACCCAAGATTCCCAACTCCTCTTTTAGGAAGATGGCGGCAAGTACCGCACCGATGATCACAGACAAAGCTCCCAACGGCGTCACCAAGACGGCCGGCGCAAACGTGTACGCGGCAAAGTTGGCGATCTCCCCGATTGCCATGGTCAATATGCCCGCCCACCAGATGGGATTTCGCAAGTATTGATGGCCTGTGGAGTTGTCTGAGCCCAACCGCTGGCTTGTGTCCATGAGGCCCTTTTTGGTTATGATGAATGACGTGCCAATTGCTAGCGAGGACGACATGGCGAGGCCCACGCCGATATACTTGTCAGCGATCATCCCTCAACTTCGGCGTCGCTTGGTAGATGTGATACTAAGAAGCCTGCACGGTCAAACTTGGGAAGTGAATGTTAGAAATCAAGCTCGTCCTCAATCCGGAAGTATTCGTCAATAATATGTTATGGCTAGCCAACTTGTCAACGTGTATCTTCGCGATCGCGCCCAGCTTTCAGTTGATCGAGGTCTTCACCCCCGTGCACCTGGCCCCCAAAATCGCCGATTCCAAATCCAGGCTGTGTTCGCAGTAAACCGCTCAAACGTTGCAATTGAGACTAAGCGGCTACGCGAAAAGGACTGGGTCTCGCCCGAGTATTCATGTAGACGATTCTGGCCCGCCGATAAAATTTCACCATTTCCTGAATTCTGGGGATCAGCGCCCTTTTATAGTGCGCCAGGCTGCCAAGTAATCTCCAGTAGGGGGTGCATGCGTATTGCAGGGGTGCTGCAATGCGTTCCACTGAACTATAAAGGGGCCGATTTCTCAACATGTTTTGCGGCTCAAAGTATTCCAGCAGCAGAGACTTATCTAAAGCTGAAGCTCGTACACTTGGAGCATTTATTGAAGCAATGGGCCCAGCGACCTGCCGCAGATCTGCCATCGTCAATATCAGTCGAAGGGCTGGGGCCATGGATACTATTGGGGAGTCAATTTAAGCATTGGTTGGGCCTGCTCCACAACTGCAGTGTACAACTGTGTTGTATTTTTGCTGTTGAAGTTCGTTCAGAGCACGATAGCCTCAATACTCAAAGGCTGCTCAGAATAGAGAAAGGTTGAATACATCAGGGCTGAGTGGTGAAAAGTTTCCAACAAACGAAATGTTTACATTTGCAAACAGTATTACATGAAATTATGGAGCCGCCGATCCATCCAATATGGCAGTGGCATTCGTGGTGGAAGCGGTCTCCACTAATCAGCCGAAGCCCTTCAATGAAAGGACCCATTATGTACACAGCCTTAGCACGAGCTAAGACAAGAGCCTTCTCAAGAAGCCCTTTTTCTTTGGGGCACGAACGCTACCCGGGGTTTTCCGGTCCACATAGCTGTTATCCAAGCGCTTGTTAATGGCGCCACATACGGCTTTCGCTAGGTAGCGGCCATCGAAGCCTCTCCCATCGACTTTATGCTCCAACCATGGCACGGTGTCAACGATATCGCGTGATAGGTTGACGAGGTGATCGTCCAAATACTCAAGGTGTCTTTTTGCCTTGGGGTCTGCCCCGATTTGAATGAATTGCACGGCAAAGGAGTTGGGCAATGCGTCCTTTTCATCCAACTTCTTGACAATCCACTTGACCACGGACTCCACGTCGTCGCTGAACTCTCCGTCGGTGATGGCTATGACGTTTACCGGCTTCGTTTTGACGGGGTCAAAGTCCTCGAAGTACGTCAATGCGATCTTCTGCAACTTTCGGCCCATATTGGTGCTTCCATAGGGCTGCACGGAGTCGAAAGCCTCGGCAATCTGGGAAGGGCTTGCGTTGAGGTATTCCTCCTGTCTATTGATAAAATAGAGGTCCTGACCGTTGGGGTCCCATTCTGCACAGAGGTTACTGAAGGAAACAAGAGCGTTGCGAGCCTGAGGCCAGGGGGTGATACCACTATATTGTTCTTTCCACGACATTGAGGTGCTATCGTCGACAAGATACACCACGTCATAGCCTTTGAGTGCACTTAATTCAGAGTCTTCCATCAGGGCAAACGTGCCGCGTCGTTGGCTTGGTCGGTTTGGTTGGTTTTGGGTCGGCTTTTCCAGCTCTGTCTGCTTGTACGGCGGGGGAGCACTCATGAGAACCTTTTTTGTTTGTGCTGGTGCTGGTCTAAGCTGGTCAATAGTCTTGACACTGGTGTTGAGCTGAAACGGTTGGTATTTGCTTGATGCTGGCTATCGGCTGATACTGGCTATCGGCTGATACTGATACTTATGACAAAACAATCTGACAGGCCTGATGTAGCTCGTGATTGCAAGTCAATGGATGGGTCCAGGAGAGACATACTGGTCTATTTATATGGCGGAAGTGGGACTGCATGTATGCTACCGCGCGTGGCCAGTGCTGCGCCCCGGGTCATCCGAAGGAAGGTGTCCTTCCGCATTTGACTTTTCTGGAGTGCGCGGAATCATTACCCCACGCCACACCTTATGGCAGACGCAGTGCAGCGCCAGATAAGGGTCAGAATGCGGTACTGACGTCAAACCGTCCCCGAGAACAAGACAAAAAAAAGACGGAGACAATTAGGAATTCGGACACAATCGAAGACAGCCACATTGACACAACACCGACAGATATACAAAGATAAAGGCAACCAATACCACGACATCATCCAGGCACCACAACAACTGAAACAAAGGCAACCTGGACAAAGACACCCTGGACAACAGACTTCTAAAGATACCTTAAAAAGACAAGGCACGTGAACCGCCCGCCGTGCTCACGTGACGCGATTCCTTAGTGCATCGCGGCCGCGTCTCCACCTCTCGCTTCCCCCTGAGTTTCATCACACCACAAATCCTCATCCCACACTCATTCGATCCTCACGCCATCCTCGCTACCCAAACTGCTGACATGGCCCGTATAGCACCGGCCGAATCTGGCGACCGTACCAAGCCCGCCGCGGGGCTGTGCCGCCTCCCTTGCCACGAATCCGTCTACAACGCCTTATCGAATCCCATGCTTGACTTTAGCATCCCTGCGTCTCCGATGGGGCTCGCCACCTGTGTTCAAGGAGCCCCAGATTCCCAGCCACCACGCAAATTGCCGCCCGAAGGGTCCTTGATTGGCTCACCGAAGCCGTGTTTTGACGATCTTTTGGGTGGCGCGGTTCCGCTTTCTGCGTCTTGGCTGGCAATTAATGCAGGCCCTGAGTTTGAGAATGCAAAGCTTGAGTATGGAGAAAATGAGAATGCGAATGGGAATGTCGAGACCGAGTTTGATCAAAGAGGCGGATTAAAGAATGAGTTTAATCAGCCCCGAGAGTTTCAGGGGGGGAATTCACTCATGCAAACGGGCAGGCTCAATCCAACCAATGAGTTCGACCAAGCTGATAAGCTCGACCGGGATGAAAACCATCAAACAAACGGCTTGGACCAAAATGAGTTCCGCCAAAGAAATCAGAACAACGAAAGGAATCAGCACAACGAAAGAAATCAGCACAACGAAATAAATCAGTTCAACCTGTTGACTGATGGGTTCGTGGAGCTGACCAACGGCTTCCTGGTGATAAGTATGCGCACCAATCTGCGCCCTTCGAGTGCGTCCATCCTCTCCAATTCCACCGATGACGAGCAGGCCGAGTCTATGGTGATAATTCCGTCCTTCAAAACGCTGTCGCAGATCTTGCTTTTTGAAACCGACGAGGAAGACGAGCCAGAGAGGCTCGGGGTCAAGCGCAGGACGCTCGACTTTGGTGACGAGGCGAGCACGCTCATTTCCAATACTGGCATTTCCAAACTGGCTATGTTTTGTGATAGTCTGCAGCCGTTCATTATGCCTAGCGTTTCGTTCGCCGCATCCACGGAGTACTTCAATCTAACCATTGTGAGTTCCAGCAGCTCACTTGTCTTGCAGGAGGCCAATTCCTTGAAGCAGCACATTAAAGGCATCAGCACGTCCGCCAATTCTTCCCTCAACTTGCTGCACGTGTGTTTGGAAAGCCCCGGTAGTGGCCAGAAAAAAACCCTGCGGTCGGATTTTAACAAGACCAGGACCTCGGACCTTATCTTGATAGTGAACGACGGTTCTTTAGAAATCCCAGAGCTTTTGGCCATGCTCAAGGAGTGCAGTGTGGTGCCGCGATTTGTGGTGATCAACTTGATCAACTCCAACTACTTCATTAACTTGTTGGATATCATCAATGTCTCGACCCCTCAAAGGATCATCAAAACGTTTTCTTTGACCAGCGTGAAAGTGCTCGATAAGATAGATGACTTGATCACTCAGGAGATGACAATATACAGTCACAAAAAGGACCCCGGCGAAGCGCTTTCCGAAGACAGATGTGGGTCTGGTAAACGCAGGAGGAAGAAATACAAGCATCTCGAGAAGATGTGGATCAGTGAGTTCGGTGCATCTTCCTACCATAAGCGTATAGACCCATTACGAATCACTGGGGCTTTGGGTCGCTTGAGTGTGTTCTGGGAATTCTTGGGAAGGCGCCCTTTTGGAAAAGTGCCCCAAAGATATGAGAAATCTTGGCTTGCAATGAGCCTTGCTCTAGGAATCGGCTTGGGCGTCTCAATCAACGCTTCAAGGATTTTGGAGTGCTTCAAGGCAGCACTTTTCTCGGCACGCCCGAGAAACAAGGACATTGCGGAGGTGGTTCCTAGGAAAAGCATCTTCACGTTGTGGGCGAAGCAAAGCAAATTGTTCCAAAATCGCGTCATGGAGGCTCTTAGAGAAAGTTTGCTTGTGGATATGGAAAAAGTGATGGACGTCTTAAGATCCCGGGCCGTTGCATCAACCGACTTGATAGACAGCGGGCTTTCTCGGGGTGTGGGGATGATCAGCACCTTAGTCCACCAGCTGCACTAAATCCGCTACTAAACTGCTGGTGGTGTCTGCACTGGGGGCAGAACCTGATCTGACAAAACTAACTGGTCATGAAGCTCCCGTTTCAGTGAATACTAACTGGTCATGAAGCTGACGTTCTTGTAAAAGTCCAACATGGGATGCTCTCCTTTGCGTGTGGTGATTGCATCGATGTCGGCCCACTGCTCCAAGAAGTCCCGGTGCAGCTCCACCTTGGGGTGCTTATTCGTGGAAAGCCGGTATAAGTCGCTGGCGAGGTTAAAGTCCGTAGGAAACATAATGTCGAAGTACCCTTGATGGCACATGTATGTGGAGACGTCCACCATCCTATCTTGGATGACAGTTTGCACGACGGGCGCATTATAGTACCCCGGCATGGTGTTGGGGAGACTATGGAAGTCTGAGCTGATGAGAGAGTGGTTTGGGAACCGATGCTTCAAGACCTGGAAGAAATGCAAGAGCCTTGTGGGGATGAACTCGCCTCGCGACAAGTTGTCCTTCAAGGGGTTGAGTTTGTTAGCCCAGTGCAGCTTTGTGGATGAGTGGAGCAATGGGTGGATGGCGTCTTTGTTGGTGACAAAAGGGATGATGGACTTGAGCCGCTGCCACTGACCGTGAAGCGTGTCGAGGCGAGGCAACACCGGGTGGTGGCCATGCTCACGCATGCGCAAAAGAGCGTTGGTGTAGTGGCTCAATTGGGGAGTGTAGAACTGGTAGAAGTCACCCTTGCCGTCCACCAACACGTGGCCCTCGTGTGGGAGACCCGTGGCGTTGTCATAGCGCACCAAATCGTGGGCAAAGTTGTCGAACACCTCTAGAGCGATGAAGTAGCAATGCGAGTCGACGGTGGAGTCCCATTTGAAGATGGATTTGTTGATGATCTGGAGCTTGGAGGAGTCCAAGCCGCTGGAGACGAGCTTGCGCTGGAGGGCCTGGGAGTATTGCTTTAGGGCCAATTGCGAGGAGATTTCAATGATTTTGTACTGGGTGCGGGCATAGATGTCGGGCTCGTGCTTCTGGATGTGGTTGAGGATGTTGCACATGAGCGTTCCATTGCCTCCGCCCATCTCATAGATCACCAAGTCTTGGTAAGGGTAATGGTTGAGCTTGTAGTTGACGAGAATGTAGCGCGCGAGTGCCTCGCCATAGTGGGGCAGGAAGAGCTCAGTGGGCGTGTGCCACAACTGGGTAGACTTGCGGTTCTTGGGGAACGGCACCGCGGCGTGGTCCTGCGAAAGGATCTGCTGGGCGTAGCCGGCCATTTTCGGTTTTTTGTGGGGTGTCTTGCTTGCTTTATGAGATTGCGAGCTAGGCACCGCTCCACGGACATGCAAAGGGACTGGGGCCGCCGCGGTGGGGGTTGCACGAGCCGGCAAACGCACAGGGATGGGTGACCCATGGGCAGCCAGCTGTGAGTCCGCTGGTCTTTCTGAGGGGGCAGTGGGAGGTGCAGCGGAGTCCGCCGGCCCGGGGTGGTGATCATAGCGCAGGTACGCGGCCTCCCAGGCCAACATGAACTGGTCAGTATCTTCAATGTTGGAATAGTCGAACGGCTTCTCGTTGTGGAATATCTCCACCTCCTTGGAAAAGTACCCATAGTGCGGATTGTATAGGGAGTCCTCGATGAAGTCCGACACCAACATCTTTGTCTTGCGGGGCCGAGTTTTGTGGCGGGCCAACCGCGCCGAGTTTGTTTTGGGGTACTGGTCAAACACCTGCTGGGGGGTCTGCTCCAGAAAGGGGTAGTTTGTTGCATTTCGGTACACATAGTCGATGACGTTGAAGCGTTTCCAGGGCCATTTTGCCTCTGGTGGCTTTTGCGCCGACTTTTCTTCTGGTCTCTCTTCGGGTCTCTCTTCTGGTCTCTCTTCTGGTCTCTCTTCTGGTCTCTCTTCTGGTCTCTCTTCTGGTCTCTCTGAATTGCCTGCTTCTGAATTGCCTGTCCCTGGATCTACCCTTCTTGCGGCATTCTTTGCTCTAGCGCCCGGGCTCGAAGAAACCAGCCTCATGGTCAGATCAACGACCTTAAACGCAAAGACTTCGGGCCCGATGGAATACTCGTGGGCCTCAGAAGAGGTCTCTTCCTTGAAAGGCGACTTGGGGAGACGGGCATTTTGGAAAAGCGCCCGCCTGGGCGGCAGTCGGAACGGACATGGCGGCAGTCGGAGTGAGCGGGCCAGGAGCAGTGGACGGGCCAGGAGCAGTGGACGGGCCAGGAGCAGTGGACGGAGCATGCGGGTCAAGAGAAAGTCTCGATGGTCTACACCGCATCAGTTGTGGTGCGCACGAAGGGTCCATAGCGAGCGCACCTCCCGCTGTCTCCCACCCACAAGCCAACCCTGGGAATTACACATGGGCCGACTCTGGGTATGCTAGAAAGCCGCGTTGCTAGAAAGCCGCGTTTCTGCAGCAAAGAAGTCAGAATAAATTGGCCGGTGCTTTTGGGTTTGGGAGACAACTGGACGCCAGTCTCAGTGCTCTGCGAGCGACCCGTGGACAGATTCCAGTCTCCACGGTCAACAAGTGCGGCGGTCAAGTGCGGCGGTCAAGTGCGACGGCCGCTTCAGGACATCTTGGAGCCGAAGTGCGAAGCTGGCATCGCCAAGGCCAGGAAATGCAGGGTTGGGTATGAGACTCGGCTCGACGACATGGCGGCGAAAGAACCCCACGCCCAAAGACAAAGCGGGTCTCTCTCACGGCGCCTCTGGTCGCAGGTCAATTTTGCACCCATGGCGCGCAACTGGACTACTGGTGCACTGGTGCACTGGTGCACTACGGAACGCCATGATGAGCGTGAATAAATACTCCTCGGCACTCGACATACCAAAGAATCTAGCCGTCTGTGTTTAACAAGTAGCACTGCTTCTGCGCGCTTTTGCTACTTGTAGTCTTGCAACTGCAAGTCTCGACTCACGAGCCCGGACCGCTGGGAGGCACGGGTTTTGGCGCCGAGCCCGGAGCGTTCCCGAGGCCTAAGTGCCCGTCGTGGCCAACTCGCTTGCCTCTCAAATACCTCCGTCCTTTTCATTTTTTGACAATTGCCTCCGTCCTTTTCATTTCTTGGCCCTTTCCAGAATCGGTCTCTGTCCAATTGGACGGATTGTCCGGTCATCGCAGCATGCCGGCACCATGAGCAGGGGGTCGTCTGTACCGCACGTGCCGCTGACGTCGTGAAAAAGCCCCCAGACTAGAAAACGCATGTGATCTCCGGGGTCTTGCCAGGGCTTGAACGAGCCTGAGTGGCGGTGTCGTTGATTTATGGGGAGACTTTTGTTTTTGTCTTTTGTAGTTTCGCACGGAAGAGGGCTATGAATTGTTGGAACTCTGGCGATGAAAGAAAGGAAAGTAACTAAAGGTAAGTTTTAAGTAAAAGAAAATAACATAGTAGTGTAAGTATAGAGTATAAAAGTATAGAGTATAGTAGTAGTAGTATAGTAGTAGTAGTATAGTAGTAGTAGTATAGTAGTAGTAGTATAGTAGTAGTAGTATAGTAGTAGTAGTATAGTAGTAGTATAGTAGTAGTATAGAGTTTAATAGTAGTATAATAGTAGTATAGAGTATAGTAGTAGTAGTAGTAGTAGTAGTAGTAGTAGTAGTAGTAGTAGTAGTAGTAGTAGTAGTAGTAGTAGTAGTAGTAGTATAGTAGTATAGAGTATATTAAGCAGCTAGTAAGCAAAGTGTTGGAATCCTACCCTAGCGCTTAGAGACCCGAGAAAGGGCGATGGTGCTGACATGTAGTAATAAAGAGAAACGCAGAGATCAGGAGTGATCAAAAGTACTTAGAAGCGATGAAGAGTAATTGAGAGTGATAAGGAGTTGCGGAGAGACCGGATTTCATCACAGCGTCTGGCCGAGTAGCCATAGACAAGAGCCCTAAAGTTAATCCGCGTATTATCGTAAAGAGTAGGCTTCCTGTTGGCACAAGACACATTTGTGAGGATCCATGGCTCCGCCATCCTGCGTCTGGCCCGGCTCCGGCCTTCTCTGGTTAAAGCCAATAGAGCATCGAGACGCATGGAAGCCTATTTGGGGGGAGTAGCCCTAGACCTTGGGCATGGTCTACACATGGCGGGCTGGACAAGTCCATCCCCACGCATGGCCACCAAAGTCCTGTTTCTTCAAACAGGCACTCGCACATGCAACAAACGAGAAGGGTCAGTTTCAGGCCGACTTGCGCCTCGAGTACCATGACGAGCACTGGCTTGACGTTATCTGCCTTGGGTACAACAGACACACGGGCCCGTGCATGGCATGGCTTTCTCCTCTCAAAAAAAAGCCGGTCATCAGCTCCAGCTGCACTCATGGCTGGAGAGGCAGGGCCAGTCACGTTCCAGCACCAGGCAGAGCAGCCAGAACCAGAGAGTGTGTTGGAGGAAAGCGCGAGTAGCCAACGCTAAGCTTTCTGAATACCTAGTGTTCCAACTCAACTATGGTTAATCACAGCCCATCCAAGTGGCAGCAAAAAGCGGAAGGCTAGCTGTACTTCCGCGAGTGTCGTGGATACGGACAATCATGATCATCCACCCTGGTGTTATCAAATCACATCAAATCACATCAAATCACATCAAATCACATCAAATCACATCAAATCACATCAAATCACATCATCAAATATCACACCACACCATACGATTCATCCGTTGCTGAATGGCGGCTCCCACTGCAATGCATCGCACTGACTACGATGGCATGGTGTCACATGTAGGACGGAGTAGGCATAGAATAGGGCACCCCGTTGGTTTGTTCCCCCAAAGCCAGCATCGAAAAGACATTGGAGTGGTAGTGGAAGGCATTCTCCGAAAACCAACCCCTAGCACAATGATTGAGGCTCTCAGTCTCTCACTTGGACGTGATCAAGATGGCTTCAAATAACACGCAACACCATCTGCAAGACAACCTCCCCAAGGCTGGGGACATCATATTCGGCGTGCGGCTGCCATGGTGCCACTGGTTCTTATAGCTGCAAAGGCCAACAAGTTAAGGCCAGCAAGTTAAGGCCAGCAATTAAGGCCAGCAAGTTAAGGCCAGGCAAGCTTTGAGGCTGCTCTTCGTCAGCAACACAGACTCGGTCAGACCAGCCTAGGCACCACCAGCTGGGTGGATACTCTTTGCGCCAGTTGTTTCCAAACATTCCTGGTGCTGAAGTATGCATGTACACTTTCCATGACTTGGAAAGCATGCGCCATACTGCCACCCACCATATCCACACCCGGGCTCTTTACATCCCCACTTTAACATCCCCACTTTAACATCCCCACTTTAACATGCACTTGGAATCCATCCCCACTCTTAACATGCACTTGGAATCCTGCGCGCACATTGGCATAGGCGACGCCTTTACCCAAGATCATGGACTCCCGCGCCGCACATGTGTAGGCTTGCTTAGACAAAGTGCGGAACCATCACTTGTATACCCGGTGTTGGCCACATTCTGTGCATCGCCCGGTGTGCACATGGCTGCCATGTCGCCGTGATCCAGACCACACTGGGTCGTCAAAACTTTGGCCAATATCAGAGGACAGCCACTCATGGTTGCATCAGGCGGAGTAAGCTTGAGTGTGGCGTATGGGTGTGGCGAATGGGTGTGGGTAAGTGCAGTGTGAGTGTGGGTGAGCGGAGGGTGAGGGGGTGGGTGGAGTGGGTGTTGCAAACTTGCAGTGTGCGAGTTGGTCGTGCTATAGCTGACACTCCCCCACTGATTGTCTCCTGGGCGCGGAGTCCATGCGCTTGTCCACCAAGATTCAACCCATTCTAATGGACAAAAGCGAACATTGCCATTTGATGCATCGGAATCTCTTCACCAGTCCACAGAAGCAAAAAGAAGGGCTCCCACACTGACTGACTATTGACACGCTGTCACGTAGACAAGATGTCATTTAACAAGCTGCCATTTAACAAGCTGCCATTTAACAAGCTGCCATTTAACAAGCTGCCATTTAACAAGCTGTCATCTAACAAGCTGCCTTATAACAAGCTGCCTCATGAAAGCTGCCTCATGAAAGCTGCCTCATAAAAGCTGCCTTATAAAAGCTGCCTTATCGACACATTGACAGCACATTGACAGGCCGCCACATTAGACCGACCCGGCCATGCCCCGCCAATCAGCTCCGCATCATTCCTCCGGTATCGGCTTCGCCCATAGAGTGTCTCGTTCACCATCAAACTCGTCCATGGTCTCGATGATGGTCTTTATGTTATCAATGCAGCTGCTGATGGCCACCCGGATCACGCGGTCACTGACCCCGGCAAACACCGCCAAAAGCACGGCGTTTGAGGCGGAAAATGACACCAGTATCTCGTGCCCTTTGAGCACGGGGTCCACCGAGATGACCCGCTGCGCAATGAGCGCCTGGCGGTCGTTTTCAAACGGAATCGTGAGTCGGACAATGTGGTCGAGAGGCATTGCGGCGTGCACATGGCGCCGCGCCCACGAAATACCCGGTCGTGTACTCCACGCGAGGTGGCTACGAATACTGCTGGACGTTCCATCTATTGACTGTTCCATCAGGAATCTGTTGCGTCGTGCTGTGCTAAATGTGGCACCCGCTCCACTAAAGACTTTCCAGAAGCTTCCTAGGAACGTATGGTGCTGTGATGTGCTGAAATGGGGTGCTGTGTGGTGCTGTGTGGTGCTGTGTGGTGCTGTGTGGTGCTGTGGTGCTGTGCTTTTCATGTGTGTGGTGCTCGTGATGCGCCGTGCAATGAATGAATCATGCACTCATGCTTTCCAGGCTTTTCATGATTGAAGCTTGGATTCACGTCGCCACCGGTTGGTTCCATGCACCTTTTGATCCCTTGTATGGCCTTCGAGCGCTCGTCTGTTTTGGGAGTCTCTGACCCCGTATGCTTGACATCTCTATATGTTCGGATCGTTCGCTCGCTAATATTCTGAATCGTTGCGTCTAACACACCTTTAATACTTGAATCTTCTAATATCTGATTTCGAATCTGTCGAATCTTCCATTCGAATCTTCCGTTCGTTTGTCGAATCTTTCAATCTTCTCATTCGACCCTCCACTCTCGAACCTCTTCATTTCCGCCTCTTCATCACCTCTTCATCACCTCTTCATCACCTCTTCATCACCTCTTCATCACCTCTTCATCACCTCTTCATCACCTCTTCATCACCTCTTCATCACCTCTTCATCACCTCTTCATCACCTCTTCATCACCTCTTCATCACCTCTTCATCACCTCTTCATCACCTCTTCATCACCTCTTCATCACCTCTTCATCACCTCTTCATCACCTCTTCATCACCTCTTCATCACCTCTTCATCACCTCTTCATCACCTCTTCATCACCTCTTCATCACCTCTTCATCACCTCTTCATCACCTCTTCATCACCTCTTCATCACCTCTTCATCACCTCTTCATCACCTCTTCATCACCTCTTCATCACCTCTTCATCACCTCTTCATCACCTCTTCATCACCTCTTCATCACCTCTTCATCACCTCTTCATCACCTCTTCATCACCTCTTCATCACCTCTTCATCACCTCTTCATCACCTCTTCATCACCTCTTCATCACCTCTTCATCACCTCTTCATCACCTCTTCATCACCTCTTCATCACCTCTTCATCACCTCTTCATCACCTCTTCATCACCTCTTCATCACCTCTTCATCACCTCTTCATCACCTCTTCATCTCCTCCTCATCTCCTCTTCATCACCTCTTCACCTCTTCATTTCCACCTCGTATTCGAATTTCAGCATTGCTACCTGTTCGAATCTTGGCGCTTCGACCTCTCACTCTCTTGGCATCTCTTCGTTTCACAACAGCGGCGCAATTATCGATCCGTTGGCAGTGCGCAGATCTGCATCACTTCGCTGGCGTATTTCGTCGTCGACCCTTGTCGTGCCCAAAAGCTTGCCGCTTCTTGAACAAACCTGAGCGCGGCCCGAAACCGTTCACCCAAGTGGCTCCCGAAAACAGTCTCGGGGCCCCGTTTTTGGTCCCAGTCGTGGCAGCTTTCATGCTCCCGTCCCTGGACCTTTCAGAGGTACTTGGAAGTGGTACACCCTTCTGTTGAGGCGGGGTCGCCTGTGGTTGTTGCAGAGGTCGTCGTGAGCGGTCATCTCGCGTGCCATTCTTTGGCGGTTGCTTCTCTTGAGCCTCACGGGGCACGCCCGTTGCTGGGGCTTTTCTTTGTTTCCGCAATAATGCAAGAGGCTGAATGGAGTCTTGCTGGATTTGTTCTTTCAACAAAGCGTCTCCTTCAGCGCCCAAACTGTGCTCTTCCACAACCCGCTTGCGGTAACTCCGGCCTCTTGGTGTTGACTTGTGGGTCTCGGCCGGCTGAAAGTTCAATCCCAGTTGCCGTTTCAAGAACGCATGCGAATTGCGTGTCCATTCTGTTCGGCTGGTGGAGGTCTGCATCTTCAACTTGAGCAACTTCATCTCTTCGCTTAAGTCGTTGTCCAAGCGCTCCATGATCCGCTTGCCAAGCTTGACCTTTGGGTCTCGGAGCTTCATCAATGCCCCCGCTTTGTCCCGGAGACTTTCACTATAATCAAACGCACCCAAAAGCTTCCGGATGTCATAGGACTCGCCACTGGCAATTGGCTCGGGATGCGATGGGGTTATGCAGTCCAAACTCACCTCTTTGCGGAGAACGAAATCAATATCCACCTCACTGAAAAATGCACACGATTGAGGGAGCTCATTGAGCCCAAGTTGCTCGCAAAACATTGCACGCGTCCACACGTTACTGATTTGCAACAAGAGCAGACAAAGCAACTTTTGCTCCTCCTTGACCATGTAACGCACCTCATCGTGAACTGTGATCATGAGTCGTCCATCCACCTGGAATTTATCCATCAAGTACTCCATGGACACCACCAACAAATGCAAATAATCCACGCCCGAAGACTGAATGGTCCAATTGACTCTAGACGTTAGGTACGAGTTTTTGTTCAAGTTCTTCAGCGTCAATGCATCCGTGATAGCTGCTCCAAGAACTGGCGTGCGTGGAGACTCTTCGTGTGCTATGGCCTCGAGCGTGTTAAACATCACCGATTCGGTTCCACCATAGTAGTACTTCTTCTTGTTGATATGGTTCACGCTGCCCTTGGTCTGCTGATAAAGCTCTTTGGCCGTCTTCTCAGCCTCGGCATCGTCGAGCGAAGCGTTGCACTGCTTGAGTAACTGGGTGGCAAACTTAACTCCGGCTCCGTAAATCCGCCCATAATTGAAAACCTTGGCATCATTTCTCAGAATACCCATGATCGATGCAGTCTTGGAATGTAAATCGGTCTTTTCGTTCTTGTCTCCCTCTAGCGTCATCCAGCCCAAGGCTGTGGCACCGTGGGTTTTGAAAAGAGAGTCACCAATCAACGATGCAATCCACAACTCCTCTGAATCCACGTCAGCACCCACGAATACGTACCCTTTGGGTGCCTGCACCATGGCCTTGAGCTCCGAGCCAATGCGGTTCTTCTTGCTGTTAGATGCAGTGAGCCATGTGTTTTCTGTAGCTCTGCGCGTCACGGTTCCCATGGTGCACAACTTTGGAATGATCATTCCCACGCCCGGGTGCTTCTCACCTTCTTTCTTAGTCTTGAAGAACTGATTTTTTTCTCCTTTTGGATCCGAATACACGACGAACTGATCCTTGATACGCGCCCGATTTCCCATCCAATAGGATGCCGTGGCGTTCAAATTGAGGATATTCTTGGCATACTCGTACTCTGAAGTGAGAACCCCACTCTCAAAATACCTCAAGTATGATTTGGTCATCACGAGCGTACATCTCTTTTTGGGCCCGTCTGAATGCGGTACCTTAAAGAGCTCGTACACATCTCCGTTGTCCCGAAGCTCGGGCATCATGAGCTCCATGTCCTCCTCGCTCAAATTGGCCTTTGTGTAGTTTTTAGCGAGCATCTTTTCGATGAGCTCCTCTTCATAAGGAACCTTGAAACACCAGCCATTGGAGGTGGTCCATATTAGCGGATACCCTTCCCATTTGAGTTTGAGAAGAAGAGGCGTAATTCTGGACCGCACCGTCAAGTTCATTTTCCTCTCCCCAGTTTTAGGGTCTTTTCCACTCTTGAACAAGTCGCGATACCATTCCGGATAGCCCGTCAAATACGCCTGCTTCGCTGACTGTGTGCCGTCCTTTCTAACACGAGGCTCTTTGATGGCCCAGTTCATTTGCCTCAACCACGGGTCTGATTCGTAATCAACAGAGTCTTTTACCTTGAGCAAATCCTCCACTCGCTGGACTAAAATATCACTAACACTTTTCCGGTTATCCTCGTAAACCTCCTCAGCCTTCTGGACGTAAGTCTCCCATTTCTTGGAGGTGGGAAGAAAAAGCTTCCCCATCAGCTTAAGGGCTGTGAACGACACAGGGTGCGGGCACCGAGTCTGGAACTGAGGGAAGAGCTTGCGGCCCACCTGGAAAGTTACGTCCACATCTTTGGCACAGTAAGTCATTAGAAGCTGGAAGTTGTCCACGATATCATTCAAGTCCTCTGAGCCAAAGAAGTCGCGTGCGGTCTTGTCCACCTGCACTCCGCAATGGAATTCGGCTGCGTTAGCCAAAGAATTGGGGGCTCCTTTATTGAGCCATGGATCATCCATGAGTTGCTGTGCAATATCCTGCGCAGACAATTCTGGCAGATACTCATCTTCATCCGCCGAAGACAGCAGTTCGGGATCCTCGGTCGCATCAGTGACTGCCTTTTCATTCTTCTTGTGTTTTTGCCAAAGAGGCCGCTGCTGGGAACAGAAACCACTGATGGCCACGTGAAGGGCCATGATATCCAAGAAATAAGCCTTCGACAGTTTAAGGTTGTATTCTTCTAAAATTCGAGCACGGTCATAACTGACGTTGTACCCAACCAAGAGTTTATGAGACTTCTGGGTATCAAAGGGTATAAGATGCATGTAGTCCGAGAGGTCTTGGGATGATCCCTTCGCGGCTTTCACTAAAACAGGGTTTACCCAACCGTACCAGGCTTTTGGGGATACCGCGGTGGCCATAACAGCGTAGGGCGACACTTTGTACAAGACCTCGACATCGAAAACCAACTCATCTTCTGTTGGATACAGCACCAGTTTCGGAGCCTCTCCTGGGGCGTACCTGGTCCAGCCAGGCAGTAGTTGCCACGCAGAAGGCGGTGACGGTAGCGACTCTTGCAGAAATAGGTGTTTCGCCATGGACAAGTACGGCTCCGCGTACTTGGCGCCAATGCGAGAAAAATGCTCATTGACAGAGGACTTGCCCACCAAATCGGGGAAATTAGCAATGTTTATGGGCTCGCTGATCTGGGTTTTTTTGCCTAGGAGCCCAGAGTAGTCCAAGTGGTCTTTCGCTAGGCCCACTAAGGGATTATCGTTCGCCTTGAGATAGCTTTCCAGAGGGGTTTTTGGGAACACTTTGCGGTGTAAGTCGTGCGATAGGTACTGGATACCTAAAGGGTTAACTCTGGGCTGCTCTTTGAATGAGGTTGAGTTACCGCGGTTCTGAATATAGTAGGAGCTCCTACCCACCGGTAGACTTATCCTGGCAAGACTTATGGCCAGCCTTAGTAGGGCACATGAGGGGCTGCAATTTAGTGAGTTCGGCGGCGGCAAACTCCGATGTAGCCGAGACACACAAGAGAGTGTGGGGGCCATGCAGATATGTGGAGTGGAGGGGCGAGGCGGGAGGAGATGATGATATATATAATGCAGGAAGTGAAATCTTCAGGAATGGGAAGCGCAGGAAAGGAAGGGTTTCTTGATTGAGTGAGTGAAGGCAACGGGTGCAACGGTGTTGTTGTTGTGGTAAGCAGTTGCCAAAAAAGTAGGAGGGCATAGGGCGAGAGCAAGATGGGCAAAAAGTGCGTATCACGTGACCCTCTCCCGAAACAGGGCAATTGTAAATATGTGAGCATATGTGCAGAACGAGAAGCGTTGTGCTATGCAAGTATAACCCCCATCACTGAAAAGATGCATGTCCCAGGAAATCTGACAAGGTCAGGGTAAGCAAAATGGTGGCCCAACACTGCAAGTAGTGGCGATGTGAAAAATGTGGGAGCAGATGCCTTGACATGTCTTGAGAAAACATGAGTAGAAAAAATGAAGTATTCAGCGGGACAAGATGAACTAGGCTTTCAATAGAGGAACACAACTATAAGTGTTGTCTCCGATATGGAAGAAAAACATGGCAGGAATAATATGAATAAATTGGTGATGGGAATATCGAAGAAGGTAAGTTGCATCAGGGACAGACTAGACAGATAGATGAATGACAAGTGGTAAATTGTTTAGTCAGCAGACCCACCATTCGCAAAGAGTCGAACTAACACCCTTGATCCGGGATCACAATAGCTGTTTTTATTCGTATCAGTTTTTTGCCCCAATAAGCCAGGCTTTAATCATACACGTGGTCCGCATGAATTCTGGGCTATTCTCTCCCACATCCATTGCTCCCTGAATGTAACGATTTGATGAAATTGTTTGTTCAGCTAGCACCGTATATCAAGCAAGAATGTACTGTTAAGGGCATTGCTTGAATTGTGATAAATTCATGTCAGGAGCTTCATGGTCGAAAAAACCTCAAGGAATCCGGCCTTATTTATAAAGAGCACGCGGTGGCTGCAAAAAGAGATGCACAAAAGCGCACAGCTGTAGCCATATAAAAAGCGCATTGTTCTCCACGTAACCAGGATTCAGTCCTTTAATTTCACGGAAGTCACGACTGGCAAATTTATGAGGATCCCACGTTCACAGAAGCGAAACCGCCTGGCTATAGACTAGATGTGACCCTAAATTTAACCTTTGTATGATCACTCCGTTCCTTTGTCTAGGGGATAATATCATAGCATCTTTTCCACACCAATTGAAATCATTTTTTGAAGAATCCACAATCAGATATGAAATCTAATGTGCTCCCTGTCCAATTCATAAATTTCCACCACTTAATTGTCCCCTCCCCAATTCATTTCTTCCCTTCCAAATCAATTCTTCCCTTCCAAATCAATCTTCCCTTCCAAATCAATTCTTCACGTCCATTTTACCCACCTTCTGTCTAAATTACTCCGTGCCCGACTTGGCGCAACGAAAATTATTTATGGTCTTTGGCATCAGCTTTTCCAAAATATACTGCGTTCATTCCTCTTGTTTCTTACACACCCTTTCTGACTCAAACTTCCGACGTCTGTGGCTAACCAGGTGTTCCGTGCACGTCCACGTAACGCATCATCCACTAAAAAAATCTTTTAGAGCAGATCATCTCAAGCCATGAATGATACCCAGAACATATCGCTTTTCCCCACCTTTTTTTGGGCTCAAATCCATTTTTTCCTCTTTTGTCCTAGAAAATGAATTACCCAACGGCTTCACACCCAGTGATGAACGCGGAAACCGGGGCTAGTTTCATGATGAACCCAAAGGCAATAAATGCTTAGTTAAGCTAACCAGCCCGCCATGTAGGCCAGTTGTTGGAGCCTTTAAGAATTGGTTGACGTGAAAAGAAAGAGAGAGACAGATTGGAGCTTCACATAGAAGCAGACCGGAAATCTGCTTCAGTTTCGATCTTCCCTAAACCTACTGTGTGTTTATGTGCGTTGAATAGCAGCTTTAGCCACAAAGAGGCTACTCACTCATCATAGAGTGCGAATTTCTAAGGTCGGCCATGATGAAATTTTTCCAGCTTGAAATTTAATTTATAGATCGGGCAAAGTTTATGCAAGAGCCGACCGTTCCATGGATTCGACTTGAGACACGTGGGCTGTATGCACCGAGCGAACACATCCTTACCCTTCTTCAGCGAGAATTTAAAAATTCGTCTCAGATGTCGAAATAAGGGAATGAAACATGAAGCAGAATAGCACTCCACTCGCCAATGCAGAGGTCATGGCTAGTCTGTCAGGCACTACAAGTGCCACGTCACATGGTACCACATGCAGTGCCAGAAACCACCCCCTTTGCCCCCCCCCACGATGCGGGCCAACCTGACTTGAACCGGGAAGGGAGTGTGCAGGAAAACAGTTGGGATGTGAAGTAACCCGGTGTGCGGGTGCAGTGACCGGCAAGAGCCTGCAGACGTTAGAATCCCAGTGGGGCCCCATTGCAGAGATCATTAGATGAATGGTGTGCACACAAGTGCCCCGCCGTATTTACAATGCGGCTCAAAGCAGCAACGCATCCCGCGCCAGCAACCAACACCCGCACTCCACAAAACAAACAAGATCCCGCACATCAGCCCTCACTACTACACTCTTCTCCCATGTCGGAATTCAAGAGCTTCAAGAAAGCCGACCTTGCCAAAGTGGCCAGGAAAGTGGGCATACCCGTGCGTGCTAAAGACACCAAGCAATCTTTGCTTGAGAAAATCGAATTGTTCATTGAGCAAAGCCCCGACCATGCTAAGGACTTATTTTTGGCCGATGACGTGGGCGACGATGGCGAGGTGGTAACGTTGGTGGAAGAGACCGTCTACACCAACAGCAACTCCGAAGGCGAGTCTGAGTCCAACTCCGAGTCCAATTCCGAGTCCAATTCCAACTCCGAGTCCGAGTCTGAGTCTGAGTCGGGCGACGAGTCGGACGCCGCCGGCGATGTTGATGCCGACGCCGATGCAGGCTCCGGCTTGGTGGTGTCAGTTGACGCTGCAGACTCTTCGGACGACGAGGACGACGAAGATAAGGACTACAACGCACCGCCACCCCTCAACATGATGGAGTTGGTCGTGGACCCGGCCATCAACTTGTTTGAACAGGCATACTCCGAGGTGTTGCTTCTCACAGACAAGCTCGGTGTGACCACAGCAGACGCCAACGAAGACTTGCGTGAGGCGTTGCTGAAGACGGCGACGTTGAACTGGCTCGAGGCTGCGGTAGAGGTGGCGTACTTCTTGTACTACTACGTGCCTTTGGTGGCAGTCAAGGACAACCGGTCGGTGCACCAGGTGTTCCGTGACAACATTCCCAGGCTAAACTCGGTGGAATTGGCGATTCCCGATGTGACGGCGTTGTGGAACTACGGCGTGGCGTCCATCTTCGCCAACTGGCTTGTGTACGCATTGGGCTTGCCCCTCTTGGCGGCTTACTACGTCAACTTCTCCAGGCGAGTCGTGGTGGTGGAGGAGTCCGAGGACGACGAGGTGTCTTTTGTGGTGAGGCTCTACAAATACGACCCTTTTATCTTTGCCTTGGCCAAGGTGGTGATCTTCTACTTCATTTTTAAAAACGGCGCCTTGACCTCCATCGACAGCTACCGGGGCATCTGGCAGGCTTTGAGGAACCACGTGCTCATCCAGTTGGGCATCTACCACACGTTTGTGGTGAGCTTGGGCAACTTCCCACTAGTGGTTGGTGCTGCCAATGTCATAGTCGGGCTCTACTCGCAGTTCGAGGACTACTGAATGTGTAAAGATGACCTGACGCTTGTGAAATATAATGTTCTGCTATAAACCCTACTAACTGTTTTATTTTAATTGATGCACGAATTCTGAACCATGTAGCGTGTGCGTGTGGGAGTTTTTCACAATCAGTCTTGTCTCTTTTCTTGCATGCGCCAATTCACGTTGGCACCGCACTTATGAGTGCCCCACCATGTGCTTTCAGACACGGACTCGCCGTAATTCTGAGCACACCTTGATAAGCTCCTTGGCTTCGGCTGGCATCCAAGTCATGAATATAGCGGCAGCCTGTCCGAGGATTAACAAAGCCTCCCACAATTAGCCAGATATTCCAAAGCCTCCCACAATTAGCCAGTTATTCCAAAGCCTCCCACAAAATAGCCAGTTCTTCCTCAGTTCGCCACCAACACATGGCACTGGCAGTCACAGGCCGTCACAGGCCGTCACAGGCAGATAATGCTAGTACTATAAGCATCCTGTGGTATTCCAGCCAGTGCCTTCTAATATCACGTGATATCAAGGAGCCCAACAAATGTGGCATGACCCATGGATAGGGGGTTGCAATGCAGCGTTCGTCCTGGCTCAGCGGAAACATCACACCGTGCTTCAAAGGATTTCAGCACGGCAAAAAGGCCCAATCGCCCTCGCCCAAGGGCCGTATCCTCAACCAGAGAACAGCGGCATCCAGAAACCCATGCCAGTTGCGTCTAGGCGTCCGGCCCCCAGGGGATCCTTGGTTGGACCTGCATATCCCCAGTATTGCACGGGCCAAGGACCGGATCAGGAAGGGCAAACGCCTTGAAGATGTATGCTGATGAAGTTAGGGACAAATCAGGGCATTTGGTTACGCACTGCAAGGGGGAGGTGCACTAAGCTCATAAAGGCCAGTTCAAAACGGGTCATTTTTTGCCGCGCCGCGCCCGTTGGATTACTGTCAAGGGAGTGCATGGTACTATTATACATTGATATAAACTGTTAGGTGGAGGCACCACTATTATACATTGATATGAAACGTATGCCTAGTGTTCAGAAGGTCAACATAATAGAATCCTTTAGCCAGAACTGTCTGTGTGACGGCGACTATTTATTTATTAGTTGGATCAATGGCATGGTGCCAACATCTCTTGCGACAACAGCGACTAGTCCAAGACTAAACCTCAAGGGTCGCCCAATGAGCAGGGCCTCCCAGGAGTGCTGCAATGGCGGTGCCGTGGCGGGTTACAAAATATGATTGATTAGAGAACGCGGTGCGGTTTAGACCACTGCAGGGGACTCTAATGGATGAAAGCATAGCGTACCATGTGGATAATCCTTGAACAACTCTGGCCAGGGGTGTCAGGAGACGTCAGTGCACGCCACAGGACGTCAGTGCACAGCTGCACGTTCTACAACCTCTGAATCAATGTGTCTCTTAACACATCCAACAGCTTCTTTTCTTGTTAAGCTACTTTGAAGATACCCTGTGGATTCATGCAGTACACTCAGGGCCATCTAAATTACCTGGCCGGTTCCTCAACGTACCCATGGATATTCCCCTTGCTCGAATCTTTTGCTAGAAGTTAGTTTGATACTCTAGAGCATGACAAGAAGGTACCGAAAGTTGCAAAGCTATGGGTCTGAGGGCTGTGAGACGAAGGTGCCAGGTGGGTGATAATAAACAGCTTACACAAAGCAAGACGTGCGGCCTTGGGAACATCCAGAAGGCGTTGACAATCAGAAAAGCAAGGGGGTATGTTGAACATTGCTGCTAAACAAGGAGTCATGATAAGCCTAGTGGGCTACGAAGATGTTACCAGACTGAGTGCTTGAGAAACAGAAGATGAAGTATCTGGGGTGTTAGATTCAGAGGCGTGGCTAGGCGTGGCAGACATTATGCCGAGTGGATATGAGACCGGCTGTGACTTCAGGGAATGCTTGAGCTCGGAATACTGAAAGCATCAGTGAAGCGTCATAAAGAAGAAATTTCGGGGGAGGTGAACTAGAGCTCAGGAGCTAAGTCACCGGGGATGGAAGCGGAACATTGTCTCGTGCAGTACAAAGAGCAAGAGGAATGTACTTGCTACGGACCAGGATGATACTAAAGGCCCAGGTGGATCCTGCATACCCGAGGGCAACGAATGATGGCACTTGTGATAACAATCTACACCGGTGCTCAAAAAAGAGCGGTTGAACCACGGCCGTGAAAGTGCACAGGTCATATCAGGTTCAGTCAGTCAAGGATCCTGCGCATCATGGTGGGAAATCTCCAAAGACGTCAAGTTTGATTGACACCTTCCGAGGAGAAAGTGATGATGTGAAAAGATTCATGTTGATATTATGAAAGGTTCATGCCTGATGTTATGAAAGGTTCATGCCTGATGTTATGAAAGGTTCATGTCTGATGTTTTAGGGGAAAAAGTGTGAACGGGTTTCTGCATGCGCTGACCGACTGCGAGTGAAATATATCTTCAAAAGGAGAGTGGCAGACTTAACTATTAGGTGTTTGGAAAGACATCGCATGCGTGTTGAAAGGCCGAGTCGCTGCAGGAGAACGAACGTGAATTGCAAGGTGTTTCACATGAGGGGTGTGACTGGGTCTCTTCTTGCATTCTGGACCTCAGCTTTACAACTCCACCCAAAACCATCAAAGCGTTTCGGGCCTTGGCACCAATGCTTCTGCACCACCCAAGCAGCATTTAGGGTGGGGACAAGAAGGAAAGTCTTGGCCGTGCAAGTGTTGCTGGGGTCAGATATTGGTTGGCCGCGGCATTGGACCAAATGTTAGAGTTATTCTGCGACCTGGGATGTTAAGCCTGTATTCGCATGAGATTAGAAGCTTCTAACTGCTTGCCAAAGGTTAAGGATCGTTTCCAGGGACAAGATCTTTAATGATGATCAACGGAAAGGCTAATGTTCTGACGGCTAATTCATGTAGGAACTCTCCCGTTCAGATATTGTACCTAGCAAGTCTCATATTATAATCTGATAAATGTATTTAGCATTGGCGTACTTCCTAAGCTATGGAGTTTTTATCCTTTCCATCACGGTGCTTCACTGGCCATCACTATATAGTCCGTTCCGGTTGCTAATGCTCTGTGGCTGAACCGCCACATTTGGTGTTTGCTGTTGGCGTCATTGTTGCTGTTGGCGTCATTGTAATCGTTTTCTGTTCACCTTTGTGGATAGTTGCTGTAGCCGCAACTGTGAATACCTGGTGTCCTGCCACAGAGGGCGCCACGAATCCCTGGGCCACGACTTTTCGTTGTCCCGTTCTCATCTGCCACGTGATTCAGGCAGTTGTTCCGTTATACGGGAATGGTAGATCACACGTCTAACATCCTCCTCCTCTTGGATTGATCCTCAAGTATTTTCTTTCGGCAAGGTTTCGTTCACCCTCTCCCTTTCTTCGTCTTGTCTATGCTGAGGATCTTGAATCCTAAGACCACGCGGGTTTCTTGGTATTTCTTGCATTTCTTGTGCGTTGTTTTCTCTTATCCTGTGCTTCTTCATCAATGTCAGGTTCTTCATGTCCTCTTGTAGAGTATTCCTTGTTGAGTATTCCTTGCAGATTGAGTCTGGACCTCCTGAAAGTAGAAATCCCCTTTGAAAAACCAGTGAAGGGCCAGATATCGCAAATCTCTTGGAACTATATTTATAGTACGGTACCTAAGCTGCTGGGCCTTCCCAATTCAGAAAAGGCTTGTGGTTGAAGTGCCCAGTAGCTAAGCAGTCATCTAGCCGTGCCACAAAAGATCATTTAAACCGGTATCAGTTTGGAAACTCTCTACAATGTTGGGCGATGACTTCTTGCTGGGTCTTTGTCAGTTTCATAGATTCATGGAGCTAGAAGTCGGACCTCCTGCTTTAAGGTTCTGAATTCACCGTATGGTTCCCTCGGATGGGTCTACTTTCCTACTCAAGAGTTTTTTGTTCTTGTCAGTGAGTCTTTCTTTGGTTTTGAGTCAGCACGATTATTGTTCCCGAACCTAGGAAGCTCAATTAGGCACGAATAAAGATTTAACATACAACACCAGCCTAAATACCTTCCTTTCACGGCCTCGGCATTGCCTCCAAAGGTTCTTGTCGATGATGTTACTCCTCTGAGGTGTACTCTGTCATTTTCTTAGTTGTCTTTCTAATATTCTTTATATGCTGGTCAAGGGAGCCAGACCATAATCTACAAAAGGCCGTGTCCACCACAACTCAGACTGTCCACGCTGCTCTCAGACACTGAAGCCAGGAGAATCAATCTGGTCCTCTTCAATCTCATCAACCCATCATCATTTCTTCTCATCTATCATGATTCCTTCTCATCTATCATGATTCCTTCTCATCTATCATCATTCCTTCTCATCTATCATGATTCCTTCTCATCTACCGTATCCACCACGCCCATGGCCGCTGGGTGTTCCTGCATACAGCCCCTCGCCTCGGTCTGCATGGCTCCACCCAAGCCCACCTTCGTACGCTAATCCACCTTCATGTAGCCTCCCTGATTATATCCATTCTTTGGCTCATAATTCAGCTACTCGGGAGCCCGCAATATTTGCCCCTGTACCGAGACGCCAAAGCGGCGTGTGGATTTTTAATCCAACAGTTTCTTTTCACAAGCCGCAGGTTTGCCTGATTTCGTCCCTATCGTGCCATTTCATGAACAAGTGTTGACCACAAACTTCTTTGGGCAATCCATGGATACACGTTCATGCCGTCAAACTTTTCATGGGGTCTACCCCTTCTTGAGCCGAGCCTCTCAAGGGACCCATGGCACTGCACTCTGAATGGGTAAGGTACGACCAACGACTTAGCCACTTGGGACAAGGGGGAACGATGCAGGACCCAATAGGAGCTCCATGCGACAAGGACGAGGTAGCTAGCCATCTTTCGGGGACCCACCTCGTGACCGTTTTGCCTCGTGACCGTTTGTGCCTCGTGACCGTTTGTGCCCTTCGGCCATTGCATCACTGGACGCTCACGAGGAACTAGCTCAACCATCGATCGACAATTGGTGTGGCCACACCAGCTAAAGCTCACGGAATCCTAGAAGTAGCAGCTGGCCGGCCTAGTCATTGCGTCTGCACAAGTCTCGGAGACTGGGCAACATCACACGTGCATAACCACCTAGACATTCCGTTGGTACTGCCCGTCAAATTATCTGGGTGATGTGACTGGTCTCTGCCTCGATATCCAGTGGTGGAAATAGGTGCCGTGTAACTCTCCACGGTGCATGTACCTGGGCAAACCCACAGAGACACCTAGTGGCTAAAACCTAGGGGCTATCCGCAGAGATTTCTGGCCTGGCCCCTACGCGCAGTGCTGAAGCTCCAGACTTCGGAAGATGCTCTAATGATGGCGCCCAAAAAGGGAACCTTGTGCATGGCACGTATCGTATTGATGAGCCAAGACTGGAGTCTCCATCATTCATTCTCCCTTGTGTGACTTCTCAAGCAGTGCTGCTTCCTAAGCCACTCTTGACCGGCCTCAATGCATCTTAGTACCATCCAAAAAAACCACTGAAAAAACAACGTTCCAATCTTCAAAAAAAGTGTCTATGAGTGTTTGAATTCGGGCTTATACTTGTGGATTCACAATGAAGCTCTGAATACGAGCCATGTTCTTTACTGCTCGAACCCTGGTCAAACTGTCAAGTTTATATCACGGGAATCCACATGCTGAAGACGTATTAAATATCTTTGGGGAATACACAAACGGGTCATCAGTGTGTGAGGTGCTCTGATGGTCATGGCCGAGTCACTTGAACTGTGAAGAGTGTGTGCCCATAGGTGAGCCTTATAGAAGGGCGCTGTCACTGGATGGTGTACAATAGTTCGGGACTTGTGAGTCCAATGTACTATTCATCCAATTTGTCAATATCTATGCCACCCTCTGCCTAGAAGTAGGATGGCCAAAGATCGCTCGTCTACAAAACCATCGTGAAGCAAGGTTTCCAATTGCGTCTAGCCTTGCAGAGGAATCCACGTTTTCTTGGTGTTTTGGCTCATGCACCGATTCTGAAAGACGGGTCGCTTTTGCTGAGTTGAATCACCATCTGTTCCAGAAACCCCAGTCTCAAGACGTCCTCCACCCGCTCCATATCAACCGATTTCTTTCTCGGTATCTCTATCAAATTTCATATCCATCTGCTCAAGTGATCCATAGAGCCCTAGTGATCCATAGAAATCTAGTGATCCATAGAACCCTAGTGATCTATAGAACTCTAGTGATCCATAGAACGCTAGTGATCTATAGAATGCTAGTGATCTATACCCTAGTGATCTATAACTGCTCATGTGCGAGACGCTCATGTGCACATGATGTGGAAAGTGCCGATTTTGGGAAGGGGAACCGATGCTTCGTTCCCCTCGGCGTGCAGATCCATCTATACTAGGATGCCGCTGAAAGGTCTTTCATATTGATGCCGTTCTGGAAGAGCTCTTCCCCCGGTCTTGCTCCTATCCTTTTGCTACTACCACCAGAATACCTAAACATTGTTTCAGGTGCCCACTTTACATGTGTCCTCATTAGATGACTCACCCTTCCGTATGTTGTTGTGGTGTTTGTGATGTGGTGGTTTGTGATGTGGTGGTTTGTGATGTGGTGGTTTGTGATGTGGTGGTTTGTGATGTGGTGGTTTGTGATGTGGTGGTTTGTGTTGTGGTGGTGCGCTTGTGAATTCACTTCCTAGTTGCACTCGAGACAAGCTTCCAAGGCCCTTAGAGACCTGGGGAAACGCACCATCGATCACATCAAATCGGTTGCAAGCGTGTGTTCTATCCAATCACCAAACGTTATCCCAAAAAGCATCACTGGTACTGTCGGTCCCGTTCAGAAATTGCATCTAGACATCACCTAGATTCACCTGGAATCCTGGACACCTGCACCTAGACACCTGGAATCCTAGACACCTGGAATCCTAGACACCTGGAATCCTAGACACCTGGATATCAGTGGTCCTTTCGATACCCCCGGCTATGACAATCGCAACTACCTACCGATGGTCCATCACTACTTGCGCTACCTGAGGCCCCTTTGCTTTATGGCCCTCAAGTGATGCAACGCTTCGTGGAGGTTGAATGTTCCCAGCTAGAACCTCCCCTTGTTCCTCAGTACGGACTGAAAGTGGTCTCGACGCTTAGCATCCTTCAAGAAACGTACCATGCATAAGTTCACCAATACCTAGTTGTCGGACCGAAAGGACTGCTGAACGGCTGAATTGCATCGTTCAGGAGGAGCCCTCATCCCTCCAGGCGCAGTTCTACCAATTACTGGCCTGAAGGCATGCGCATGGCTGGAGTGATTCTTACCAAACACCAAAGGGACCTCAAGTTCCACCTCAACCAATGGCACCAATGATAGCTTCCCCAAGCAACATCCACCCAGTCGCAAAGCTACTGCTCTCATCCCACAGGACCTTGGAACCAGCAATTGGTCCCAGCGAGCATCGTGACGGACATAGATTCTTTGATCAAGCATGGACATAGATTCTTTGGTCAAGCATGGTCATAGATTCTTTGGTCAAGCATGGTCATAGATTCTTTGGTCAAGCATGGTCATAGATTCTTTGATCAAGCATGGACATAGATTCTTTGGTCAAGCATGGTCATAGATTCTTTGGTCACAGCATGTGCTTGAATCATCACAGGGTCAATTCCGTGACAATGACCATCTGTCAAATTATAGGATACCCCGGACTCGGCACTTCATATCCGGCTCCAAGCTCGCTCCCTTTGAAGCGCTGGGACGCTAAAGCGTGGTCACTTTTCAAGCCCTTGAACGTACGTTTACCTGCCTGCTGTGGCCGGCGACGGTGGAACGACCTGATCGGTTCGGTCCAGGGTTGCCTCAGCAAGCATAATACTAGGATGTCGGGAACCACAGCTTCACCGATTCCAACTCGCTACCCATCCGGACTAGCCCAACCTCTCGGCTAGGCCCCATATCATAGACGTTGCAGATCCAACTCCAGGTGGTTTCCAGTCAATGCCGAAGAAGTTTCCAGTCAATGCCGAAGAAGAACGGACCCACCTCTACTCGTCCGTCATGTTCATCTCATTACAGCCAGCCAATGGGTCTGAATTTACTCTCTATGAAAGGGGCAGATTACTACCGCTGCTCTGGAGCGGGATATCCACAATCAACGGAAAGTCGAAGTGGCAAAGAGCGGAAATAACCTCCAGAGTCAACTTGGGTGGCTACACCAAATGCCCGCTCCAACAAGGGACGATTTGATCCTTCAACATGCGCCGTTATGGGCATCGCCTTAACCTAAGGCGGGCCTGGCCAGTAATGAGGGGGCATTTCTTGCTTTCTGGAGAGGTGGCACCTCTAGCTTAGTGTTACCAGAGACTCCATCAGCAGAAAGAAGCGATACAAGACAGACGACACCAGATAAAAGACCAACAAAAGATACTACATACAAGATACGTAAAGTGGTTGGATGGGAAAGAGCAGAAAGTGCCCTACACTTGCAGGCACGGTCGCCAACCATTCGGAGCTTCAAAGCGGTGAGATGCAAAGCGGTGAGATTCAAAGCGGTGAGATTCAAAGCGGTGAGATTCAAAGCGGTTGTCATTGGAAGAATGTCAGTCATGGTAGATGGAGGTTGCGAGGACTGAGTTTCTCAAAGCCTCACGTCCCTATCAACGACCTCCCGGCCATCTTGCGTGCATCACCGGCCGTGGCTGCTGGTACCAAGTGTGCAGCCTTGGTATTGTTGGTTTGACGTGACCGAGTCCTGCAACACCTGGCATCAAAAAAGGCTGCTTCCGGCCCGACCATGCTTCCAAAACCTTTCGCCGGCGTCAGGCGGTTGGCATAGGATAGATGCCCATAGCACTCGCCTCTTCTTCACTCTTCTTCACTGACCTCTTCTTCACTCTTCTTCACTGACCTCTTCTTCACTTGCACCTGCCCAGTGCTGCTTTGCTCATCGTCACAGATCACCCCTCAAGAATCTTGTCACGGGAGACGGGTCCAACCGTATGGCTTGGATGACCGCAGTCTAAGAAACCGCTTGTTCCAAGGAGCGTTTGCGCTCCATCGAGTTCCCGCATGTGACCTCCTCAATGAAATCTGGTAAAGCAAATAAGAACCGCACCCTGAAGACCATTTCGCTTTCGTTTCATGGCACTTCTGCCATGGGACTATGCCACCACGCTGGACTCGTAAAACCCAATCCGAACCGTCGCATCACTTCGATTTCGGCCCAAGCTTTCCCTGAGACCCGCCATCTCGGCGTGCCATATATCACCAGCGCGGAGGGTTCTTGTGGTAAAGTGGCCATGGTTCAAGACCTGTGTGAAGAACATAGCAATATGTGGTTTGCAACATAAACCCGCGACGATGATGTCCCAATGGAAACGAGAAGCTTCAATTCTCGAGGCAGTCAGGATATAATAAGAGATCGGCCATCGTTATTGTTTTAACACGAAAACAAATGTCGTGCACACTGGAGCCGTGCAGGATCGCCACGGCCAAGCGTACTTAGGTGGCCGCGGTGGCTTTGAACGGAGCCCACGATGAAACCTCGGAGAGCCAATTCGGAGAGAGTAAGCCGTTCGCCAAATCAGTGGCAAGACCCTAGTCGAGCAACTCACACTAAGAGACTGCTAGACGAGGCTGGATAGGGGGTTTGAATCATCAACAATGCGTTCTCTCCTGCAGTGCCTGCAGTGCCCGCCAATCATAGTCTTCGTGGGTAATAAGTGATTGTTGGAAACAAATGAACCATCAAGTGCTTCTAGAACCAGAGTATCGCGATACCAGGAAACAGTGGAGCCAGCTTCGGCTTTCTTGCCCCATGATATGTCATGTCTTCCAAGGTCATAAACCCCCGCGGTTCCATAGCTCGATAAATCCATATACCATGATTTCATGCCGTAACGTATGTCATGTTTCCATTTATGATGTTTGCATACATCATGGCTCTTCATGCACATTATAGTCCATCGCGATATCAACACCACAGTTGGGTGACGATTGATAATTGGTGACCAGGGCCCACATATTTTGCCGTAAGCACATGGGCGAGCTGTAGAGTTGTGAAGCTGATGATAAAAGCTGCATCTTGATAAGAAACTGCAGATGCTCCAGATGACTCTTTGGGAAGACCCTTGCTTTAGTATCACAAGTATCAGATTTGGCCGGGGTGAAACTTGCTGCTCGCCAAGCTCGCAAAAGAATAACATTCAAGGCGACGAATACTCTCCAGGGTCTCCTTATCGAAGAGCTCTTGCTGAAATCTCGAGTCCTTTTCATTCCCAATCCTCAAATGTCTCCACGTCTCCATGTGATGTCTCCACGTCTCCATATGATGTCTCCACGTCTCCATATGATGTCTCCACGTCTCCATGTAATGTCTCGTTTAGAGCTCCTGTAAAACTTGTTCACACTAACATCCAGACCACACACCCAGAGATGTATATAACATCCCCTTGGCATGTCCCAGTGTAACTGCTATTGGCTTGACAAAACTCAAAGCTTGTTGACTGATAGACAATCACTTGACCGGCCACTTGGTCTTGATACCAATGGAATCAAGATCATGCACGAGCTCCTCGGCGTTGGCTGGGCCTGGGCCCACGAATTGCTTCATGATCTTAGCCACTAGTGCAGCATCATTACTCACCTTGGCTTCGTCTCCGTAGGTCGGCTTGGGGGCGGCGCGTCGACCGGGCCGGCGCTTCACTATTGGCGTGTCCGTGTCTGAGCCTGAGGTGGCACGATCGTAAAGCATGCTCTGGAAGATTTGGTGACGGGCGCTCTTGCCCTTATTGCCTGCATCCTTGTTGACGGTTTTGGCCGGCGCATCGCCTGTGATCAACTTGAACTCTTCTTTGGTTACAAGCGGCATGTAGTCCTCCACAGTGGCAGAGTGTTCGTGACCCTTGTAGGTTTTCGTAAAGAGAGAGGCGTCAAAAGCTTTGTTCTGGTCCAAAGGTATACCTTCATCACGAGCCATGACCAGCCGGAATTCCTCCTTTATTTCGTTTCCATACTCCTGTTCCACAAACCCGCTGTACAACTTTTCGCTTTCTTTGGAACGCATGTTCTTGGCATCCGAGTCCACACTTTGTACCGCGGTGTCCAAGACCTGGCGCTGGTGCTCCAAGAAATTGCGAAGCTTTTCGAGCTTGTTGACCATTGTGGCATTCATGGCCTTGTACAGGCGGTGCGACGTCTGATAGAAATTGAGTACATTCTTCAACTTTTCATAGTTGTAAGTGGCTTTGAGCCGTATCAACTCTTCGTCTCGTTGCATTTGTCTTTTTTCTGCATAGTCCTGGAGCTCGGCGTCGGCCATCTGCGAAGGGTCGTTGTCAAATGTGACTTTGCAGCTTTGGAGTGACTGAAGTCTGGCAAGAAGCTGCTGTTTTTTCTGGGCGTAAATCTCGGCTCGGTGTGCTTGTTCATGTTCTTCGAGATCAGTCACTATTTTGGCCAATTCCCGTCTTCTCCGTCCTTTTTGCATACCGTTCAGCATGATGAGGTCTTTAGTGTTGGTGAACTCGAAACGAGGAACATCAACGGGCAAATGGGTTTGGTCTTCAATTGCATTAGAAGTCACTGCGGCGGTTCCTTCAGAGGCAATGCCTTCGGTAGACTCCACGCCATTCTTTGAAGTATGCTGCAGCACATCAAGGGCCCTGATCCTCGAGTCAGACTGAACAACTAGGCAGTTGTCTGATAGCGGCTTGGCATAAGGATCTTCCACGGTGCATGTATCCACATTGCTGGCGTAGGCAAAGTAGTTCGCAATAGGCGAGTCCTCGTCGTCGAAAGAATGCGGCGTTCGCAAATCCCCATCACTGTCTAGATTGGCTATGCGTAACAACTCGTCGATTTTGGAAGTGTCAAGGCCCTCAGCACTTGCCTGCGAGTGAAAATCATAGATGGATCCGGCAGCACTAGCTAGCACCATGTCCACACGAGGAAGGTGCTTGGAAGCTTCGATCCAAGAGGAAAAAACTTCGTGTGGGGTGAGCGGAGCGTTTTCTGCTATGATTGGGTAAGGCATGAAGTTTGGCGGCGGGAAGGGCAATGGCGCTATAACAGGGTGGCTTGGAACCCCATGAGCTTCCGAGCCTGCAGCTCTTCTGTGCGGGGGGTCTTTCAGGGGCTTTGACAGGCCTTCTGCGGAGCTTCTCTTGGGCCTACTATGAGCGTGTTCCGCTTTGGCATCTGCCCCGTGGTTCGGGGCACTCTGCTCAGTATTCCTTTCACGGCTGCCTCCGGGATATACCGTCCAGGGGTCGTATTCGAAGGCCGGGAGAGGCGGGTAGACAAACGGAACCATGACACCCGAGCCGTCATCATCGGACATATTCAAAAGCGAAGGAGGCGGCGGCATGGGAGGCGGGAATGTCCTGGCCGACATTAGATGCTGCCTCAACGCCTGCGGGCTCTTTGGAGCCACGTCACTGAAAAAGTCCGACACCTGGTACGGCTTCTTAAGAATAGGGAAGGCATCCTGAGGGATGCTATGGAGCACCGGGGGATAATGTTGGGAGCCTTGGGGATGAGAAGCGGATAGGCTATGAACAAGTAGCGAGTCGGGCGCATTTGCAAGCCCCGGCAGGTCCTGAGCCAGACTATGGCGAGGGCGCTTGAAGAGACGGGCTAGTTCATGGGGAGTAGGGACATGGGGCAAGCGGCGCTTTTGCGGTGGCGACAGTGATATCATAATATAAATAATGTGTGTTGGTGATGTGGAAGGAAAGGGATGAAATAGGGGACTTGGGTAGAGGAATCACGGGAGCGTTCGAAAGGCGATTCAGGGCAGTTTCAGATCTCAGGGGTGGGATGAGCTGCCGGTAGTATACACTGTGGAAATGTCTGGATATATGGGGGAAAGAAAGGCGGCAGAGAGGTGGGAAGTGAGGAGCATAGAAGTATTGGGTGCAAAAATGGTAGAGGAAAAAGCGTCGTGCGCACGCCGAAAAGTGCGCACTGGTCTGCTGGAACAGACGCAGCGGATTTCGTCATGTAAACAAATATGCAGACATGACGGAATGTGATAGGCTAGGCGAGGCCAGCATACGGGAAACAATGGGAAGCATTGTAGTGCGCGTGGGGGCGGAACCAGGTGAAACGGGTCGAAAATGAACTAAAGTGGGCCACAATGGACTAGAGTGGACTGGACTAAAGTGGACTGGACTAAAGTGGACTGGACTAAAGTGGGCTGGACTAAAGTGGGCTGGACTAAAGTGGACTGGACCAAAGTGGACTGGACTAAAGTGGGCTGGACTAAAGTGCACTACAATGGCCCAAAGAACCGATGAGCAATGTACGGGGTCTAACTGGTCTGGAACGTTCTGGGTCTCTCACATTCGCTTCAGCCGCCTGGGCCTGCCTCATGCAAAACCAATCTATCCTGCAAATGTAGGAAGCATCGTGTACGAATGTGGAGGTGGGGGTGTACGGATGCGCGGGCGCCGCTCGGTCCGCGCAGCAACCTAAGCGGTCGCACTCCGCGGGCTCGCAAAGCGCCCGACCCGTACCTCAGGCACGGCGGCCCCGACCCGCGAGCCGCGTGGCGTGTCCGGCCCACTCACGCGGTGTGGCAGAGCCAAAAACAACATCCCAGTACACCTCAAGACCATTTCTCCGCAAACACAAGCCCGCCGCCGGCTCCGAGACACCACCAGATTTTGCTCTGCCTTCCAGAACATATATCTCGTTTTTCTTTCCTGCACTCGACCTCCGTCGTCCTTCCCCTGGAGTCGTTCTGTTGGGCCCTTTGCTACGCTCAAAGGCCAGTTTGCTGTTGAAGTGAAGCTACGCAAGTAGCCGAGCGAGGTCCACATCCTTATCCAAACCTACCCTTCCCAAGCCCTTTGGTGGCCTGGTACAGTTACACAGAAGCGGTCCAGTGGTACTTCTAGAGGTGCTCTGCAGTTACGGCCCAGATCTTACGGCCATCGTACTGCGCATCGTTAGCCCCTGATCTTGAGCATCAAGGCAGAAGGCAAAGGACAAATAACCTTGGGAAATACAGCCACCCACACCGGCCGCTCAGGCGCATGCCAAGAAGGGTTACTTGAGAAGCCACAAGAGGTTCCAGAGGTTCCAAGGAGGTCAATAGACAATCAAGACTTCCCAGAAGGATTCAAGACAATTGAGCAGCATTTAAGACGATCGAGGATATTCCGAGACAATAGAATAATCCAAGACAAGAGGATAATCCAAGACAAGAGGATAATCCAAGACTAGAGGATAATCCAAGACAAGAGGATAATCCAAGACAAGAGGATAATCCAAGACAAGAGGATAATCCAAGACAAGAGGATAATCCAAGACAAGAGGATAATCCAAGACAAGAGGATAATCCAAGACAAGAGGATAATCCAAGACAAGAGGATAATCCAAGACAAGAGGATAATCCAAGACAAGAGGATAATCCAAGACAAGAGGATAATCCAAGACAAGAGGATAATCCAAGACAAGAGGATAATCCAAGACAAGAGGATAATCCAAGACAAGAGGATAATCCAAGACAAGAGGATAATCCAAGACAAGAGGATAATCCAAGACAAGAGGATAATCCAAGACAAGAGGATAATCCAAGACAAGAGGATAATCCAAGACAAGAGGATAATCCAAGACAAGAGGATAATCCAAGACAAGAGGATAATCCAAGACAAGAGGATAATCCAAGACAAGAGGATAATCCAAGACAAGAGGATAATCCAAGACAAGAGGATAATCCAAGACAAGAGGATAATCCAAGACAAGAGGATAATCCAAGACAAGAGGATAATCCAAGACAAGAGGATAATCCAAGACAAGAGGATAATCCAAGACAAGAGGATAATCCAAGACAAGAGGATAATCCAAGACAAGAGGATAATCCAAGACAATAGGATAATCCAAGACAAGAGGATATTCCAAGACTAGAGGATAATCCAAGACAATTCAGGATAATCCAAGACAATCGGGATTCGAGACAATCGGGGTTTCAGACAATCGGGAATTGAGACAATCTAGGATATTGAGACAATCTAGGATATTGAGACAATCTAGGATATTGTGAGGCCTCTGGATATACAAGACGGAGCCCATTCTCGTTGGTTTGCATCCAGTACCATTTCTCCGCATCACAAAAGCAATTGGACTACTGCGTCCTGATTAAGCAACTTCCCATCGAGTGTTAACAAGCAGCGACTCATAGCAGTGGCAAGCGGATTACCGACTTTGCGTTTCATCTACACATCGAGCAACGCCCTGGCATCAACCTTTTCCTAGAGATACCCTCAGCACTCACAAACTTGGAGTGTGCACTAGCGGAGGCTTTGTGATATACAGCATCGCTGATTGAATACTAAGAAGCTTCGGAACATTTGTTTGTCTGCGATCAATTAGTCCCGTTTTAAACAATCAGCAACCATTGCAGTCGGATTTTGGCGGTGAAATAATCTTCCAGCTACAGTCAACGGCATAGCCACTGCACACCCCTTTCAGAGACTACAAGTGCTGTCATCAGGATTCACCCCCAGGATCTTGGAACACTCTCTTCACTATACGCAACCCGAACACTATGGCGCCTAAAAAAGCCCCCGTGGTGACGTTTGCACCAAAGGATATGGTGCTTGCCAAAATGACCGGGTTCCCGGCGTGGCCCTCATTCGTGATGCCTCCCGAGATGATCCCGGCGGCCATCATGAAGGCAAAGAAAAAGACCACGAACATGTGTGTTATATTCATACCGGACGGCGACTTCAATTGGATGAACGAAAAGTCGCTCGAGCCGTTGTCCGCCGAGAAGCTCAGCCTTAAGATCAGCAAGATCCCCAAGGACAAATTAAAGCCCCGACCCAAGAGCAAGTCAGGGCGCACAACCAACGTGGCGGAGGCGCTAGTGGCGGCGGAAAACTTGAATTTCGACGATTTCATGGACGACTTGAATAAGGCCATGCAAGTCAGCGACGAGGAGGACATTAACGACGAGAATGAAGAAGGAGATCTTGAAGAGGAGCGCGAGAATGAGGAGGAAGAAAATGAAGAAGAGAATGGACAAGGAGAAGGAGACGAGAAAGAAGAAGGAGAGAACAGCGACAAGGACGAAAAGCAGGAGGAGAACGGCATGGTGAACGACGGGGACGAAAGTATCAATGACGACAACGAGGCCGGAAACGGCAACCCCAATCAACAGGGTCGCAAGCAACGAGCAAGTGGTTCAGCCAAGGTGCCAAGAGCGGGTCTTGATGAGTCAGCCGATGAGTCCGTCGAGGATACGACGGAGCACAATGACAAGAGCGGGCGGAGGAAAAGACGCACGCGACCTGACACTCTACAGCCTAAGCGGGCCCGAAACGACAAGTCCGAGGCAAAGCACGAAGCAAAAGCCAACGGCCGAGCCGCAGCCAAGCACAGCGAACCCCGAGTCACCGAGTTGGATGCGCTTCCGGCCAAGGCCTCCGAGTCGCCGAAGGCCATGTCGGAGAAAGACCGACAACATCAGCTCTGGCTCTGCCGCATCAAGCTACAACGGTCGCTCATCCAGCGAAATCAGCCCGTGACGCCTAAAGACCCCAAGCTGTTTCCTGCACCGACGGTGGACGAGTTGCTGGTGGCTCGCATCATCTTGAACCGGCTTGCAGACTTCCCGGTGAGTGTGGAGCTCCTCAAGGAGACCAAGATCCACAAGGTGTTGCGGTGCATTATCAAGTACGAGGATTTGGAATACCCGGACAGTTTCCGATTACATGAGAAATGCGAAGAACTCTTGGACAAGTGGCTGGATTTGATCGAGAGCCTCAAGCAGGAGAAGCAGACCCAGTCACGTGTGAGCAGCCTGGCCCCGGAAGACGCCGAGGCTTCGGCCATTGACGTGAAGAAAGATTTAGAGAAGGTGGAGGTCTAGCCGGGGCCTGGCATGTCCACTGCATCATTGTACGGTGGAGCGCCGCTTGGGACGTATCACGTGGTCCACGATCGCGTGGTGGTGGGCACGATGGGCGGTCACGTGCGCGGGAAAACCGGCCACCGCGGCATGGGCAGAAATCTAGAACCATGGGCGGGGCGAGGCCGCAAGATACCGCAACGAGAATGGGACCTGCATGCGCCGTGGCCAGTCAGCACGGCGATATAGAGGATGTAATACAGAATGTAATGTACGGCACGGGATCACGCGCGGGTCTAATTGGCGCGCACACGACCTATTCACGCGGGTCTAGTTGGTACGTACACGACCGCGTGCCCTAATCCGTCGCCCGTCCTTGCGGGTAACCTTTGCGCGGCGCGCCTCCGCCTCCCCATCAAGGTCTGGCAGGCGGTAGGAGCCACCAGGACACAGTGTCGTTGAGTCTTGGGGGAGGTCTCGCTTGAAAGCACTGCGACGTATGGCTGGCATTGAAGTCCCATCAATCCTGTAGCTCGTGTTTGCAGCCTCGCCAGCGAGTGTGCGCACAGCAAAAAAATGCCGTCGACAGTGCGCGGCCTCACCACCGGAATTTTTTTTCTTTCCTCATCTTCTTTTTCTCTCTTCCCTCACATTAGAATCCAAAAAAAATGGCTGACGAAGACGTATGTTGATTTTGAATAGTGGCTTGCTGCAATCATAGATGCATGGTTGATCCTTCGTTTTCCTCTGGCTTTACGCCCGCTCTCATGGGTGTAGATTGGCGCATGAAAGTTGGCAAAACCAACAAAATTTCATGTTTCGGACGTTTGCGCCGGTAGCCCGCTGGGTTCCGTGTAGCCTGACAATAGGCTTACATGGATACTGAAGTGATCCGTGAGGCGGCCAAAGGCGCTGCTTTTGGGAACTGATGATTGCGTCAAGGAGTGGACAACTGGAGCCGAGGGGAAGATTGATTTGGTGGGGTCATTGGAGTTGCTAAGCACCCAGCGTGAATGTGCTGTGAATGGTCGACGGCCTTACGCTGAGCGGCTAGTCTGCCTGATAGCTTGTGTTTTGCCGTGGATGAGTCCCTGAGTTCCGGAGTTGCAGGGTGATGATTGGTTCAGCGATGAAGAATTCGTGATAACATGAAGAATCTGTGATCATTAATCAAACCCGTGTTATTAGTGAACTGTGAATGAGGGGTAGTGGTCGATGCCATCATGGTTGATTCTGAAATGGAAATGTTTTGGAGGGAGGCTGCGATCAATCAGGGGCGAATCATGTGACAAGCACCGAGCCATGGGGCACCTGCGGCGCTGCACGTGAGGCAAATCACGGGAATGTCTGCCATCAATCATTTGGAAATCGACGATGACAAAGTGGATGTGTGGCTCATGGGCTGTGACGATCCTTTCAATGTATGGTAGGAGAGTCCGTGAGCAAGTCCATGATGATTCGCGAGACAAGCGATCCAACGAGGGACAAACCCAATATTGATGTACAATGGACCCAAGTGAGACTGACTAATGGCAACAGACACGTGACGCCTCGGTGGCCAACCTGTGGCGGCCTTGATTGGCATTACTGATGTCTCATGAGATCCACATGGAACGCTTTATTGGAAAGTGCCATTGGGAAGCAGTATTCCACTCTCTGCCGCTATCGTTATCCTCCGGACCATTCAGGGTCTTGCCGCAATTGTTTTCTCCCGGACCATTCAGGGTTTTTTCGCAATTGTTATCTCCGGATCATTACACTCAGGGGCAGCAGCGCACAGGAACAGTGGCATAACCCTGAGACCACCAATCCCACAGTCCCCCAATACACCGTCAAGTGTCGATACATCCGAACCTATACTAACCTCAGCACACCTTTGAGACCGCCGATGCCGGTGCCGCTTTGACCTTCCCAATGCAATGTTCTGCATTGAGAAAGAACGGTCACGTTGTCATCAAGGGTAGACCTTGTAAAATCGTCGACATGTCCACCTCCAAGACCGGAAAGCACGGACACGCCAAGGTGCACTTGGTGGCCATTGACATCTTCACTGGCAAGAAGTTGGAGGACTTGTCTCCTTCCACCCACAACATGGAGGTGCCAAACGTGCGCAGATCCGAGTACCAATTGTTGGACATTGACGATGGCTTCTTGTCTTTGATGACCAACGACGGTGACACTAAGGACGATGTCAAGGTGCCAGATGGAGACATTGGTGACAAGATCCAGTCCGAGTTTGACGATGGCAAGGACTTGGTGATCACTGTGATCTCTGCCATGGGCGAGGAGGCTGCTATCGCCTTGAAGGAATCCTCGAAGGCTTAAATGCTGTGAGGATCTTGTTTGGTTTGTGGCCCCATCGGGCAATATACGCGAATAAGAACCCTGTATATCTGCTCTGTAGACCCGCCGGCTGTGATGTGTCGGGCGGGCACCCGGTACGACACCCGTACATCCCCGTACATCCGGGCGCCATACCCCACACAGCGGCCCTCGCGCGTACACCTCTCGGCCCTCGTACTTCCCCGCCCAAGATCGGCCGCCGGCAGCTGCGTCGGCCGCTCGGTACTGCACACAGACCAGCACTTGATGCCTGCACATAGACCAACACCCCCATTCTTTGCCCTCGAAAACACATCCCGGGCGCGACCGGCATACAAGCCACCATAGCCCCCGCTGCTCCGCAGACCACTCGCCAACTTATCTGCATACTCAGCCCTACACGCCCAGTCTCCTTGATCTAAGCCCCGTGCTTGACTTTGCAGCGCCTTTCTCTCCCTACATTCCCCGTTGCCGGTCCTCTGCGTGCTTGTTTTTTTTACCTCGCCGCCACCTCCTTCCTTTTCTGTCCACCTGCGAGGCCCTAGCCGCCCACGAGGAATCCGGACTTTATTTCGACCAGCGGTGCAGAGAGTGCTTTAGCCGGAGTGTGCTACCGCAGATTTGCTTGTTTTGTGACGGTAGTAGGTTTTCTTGTGTCTGTCCGAGTTTGTGTGATTTGTGTGATTTGTGTGAATCTGTCTGAGATTTTCTGAGTCTGACCGAGTTTTCCTGAGTCTGACCGAGTTTGCCTGAGTCTGACCGAGTTTGCCTGAGTCTGCTGGAGTCAAGTGTCCAGAGCGTTCGACCTTCTGTACGCCGGATCAAGGATCAGCGGCTTTCCCAAGTTCTTTCTCCACGTCTTTGTTAGTGTGGATATTCAGGTTCAAAACGATTTTGAGTTTAGTGGAACTATCAAGTCTTATCTCCAAGACGTACTAGTGAGTTCTTGTCCCAGATCGAAAACTCCGCCTGATTTTCGTCCGAGTCTTTGCTTTGGTCTCAACTTAGTCCAGCTTGCCAGCACCGACTTCCTTCGCAAATTCCGAGTCTCGGCATCCAAGGTGGACTTTTCAGGCCTCTTTTGGGAGTTTTGCTGTATTGGGATCCACATCGGAGTATTCTCGGTCTAACATTTCCTGCGTGCAGCCTCACATCCACTTCTCCAAGGGTGGATTTCCAAGACCAACGTCCCAGTCTGCACTGCAGCCCGTGGGTTTCCAAGGGGCCAGATATCCAGCCTTGTGCCATTTCCGGCTGCCGAGTGCGAGTCTTGCCAGTCTATTCTCTGCTCCGAGCCTCTCCGAGGGTCTACGCTTCCAAGCATACAGTTTCCGGCTTGCTACTTTGCACCTGTCTGACGAATTGAGGCAAGCTTTTCCTTGAGCCGTTACCCAAGACAATCTTTAGGCGACTGGATAGCCAGCCGCTTGAAATCTGAGTGCCAGCGAGTCGCAAAGACTACAGGATATCAAAGAGGCATAGGATCCGACAGGAAACTATCCATATATAGCCTGGACAGGAGAAGATACCCAGGTCTCAAAGTCTCATCAGACCACATCCAAATCAGGCCATCAAGAGGTCCAAACCGGCGGATTACCGATCAGCGGACCAATCAGAACCAGCTCAGATTCGTCACGGCAGCATGTCCAGCACTGCAAGCAGTACGCCAACAACACTCCCCCGCAACAGCACGTTCGTGGGCAGCACGCCCTCTGCGGTGCTCTTTTTCTTGGCCATGGCGGTGGGAGTGGCAATCGCCATGCTCTTTGTCTTCTTCACGGTGCGATACTTTGTGCGGTCCAAGTACGGGCTCCACATCTACTCTCTCTCCAACCGAGGCATTCTCTTTGCGCCGCGGACCGCGGCCCTGCTGACCACGGTGGCGTACCTGGACAGGGAGATCTACGAGCACTTGGATTATCTCCGAACGCACCATTTCCTCCGGGACGACTTCTTGGAGCGGCGCATCTACACGCTGATGGGGCGGCGGCGGCGGCGCAACCGGCGGCGGCGCAACGGCCGGCGAGGACGCTTCTCCAAGATGAAGAAGTTGACGGCGGAAGAGGTGGAGAAGTTGTTTCCACCGTGCCTGTACGCGGCGTGGCTCCAGTCGGACGGCCAGTCGGAGATGCTGAGCAAGAACGACCAAGACGAGAAGCTGGACACGCAACTGAAGGAGATGCCGCTCAAGGAACAACTGCACGAGGTGCACAGTGACGTGAACAGCGTCCTCAGTGACGGAAACAGCGAAGGCGTGACGAGTCGGAATGGCGAGCATCTGGCCTCAAGTGAACACGGCCGCCCCGAACGTGGGCTAGGAGCCGCGCAGGACAGGCTTGACGTGGCTCTAGACGACGGGCTCCTCAGTTGCGGGTCCGAGACGCGGGACGGGCGCAAGGACCTCCATTTCGACTCGGGCTTGTGCTCCATCTGCCTCGAGGTGTTTGAGCCCCAGGACACGGTGCGCGGCCTCATCTGTGGGCACGTCTACCACTCGGCGTGCGTGGACCCATGGCTCATACGGCGGCGGGCGTGCTGTCCGATTTGCAAGCGAGATTACTACGCCAACGAGGCGCCGCCCGGTGCCGTGCCCGTGATCCAAGAACGAGGCGATTCCGATGAGGAGGGCCCAACAGGGTCTGACCACCAGAACCCGACCGATGTACAGAACACCGAAGTGCGGGCGGAGGAGGATCAATCTACCGAAGGCCGGACGCAGGGCCAATCTACCGAAGGCCGGACGCAGGGCCAATCTACCGAAGCCCGGACGCAGGATCAATCTACCGAAGCCCGGACGCAGGATCAATCCACCGAAGGCCGGACGCAGGATCAATCCACCGAAGGCCGGACGCAGGGCCAATCTACCGAAGGCCGGACGCAGGGTCAATCTATGGAAGCCCGGACGCAGGAGCCCACCGAAGTGCGGGCGCAGCAGAACCAGGATGCGCCCAATGTCCACAATGAGGAGCTGGAACACGATTCCGTCGACGACCTCAACTACGACTACATCCGCGCAGACAGCAATCTCCAGGCGCTCTTTAACGAGTTGGTGCCGATGTCGGAGCGCGTGCGCGTGATCTTGGAGGAACACCTGGACTTGGACCTCGAGGCGCGTGCGCGGGTCATTGCTCGGCGCAAGTACGGATCCCTCCTCAAGCTGGTGTTCTGGCGCATCATGGGCATCACGCGCGACGATCTCTATTACTGGGCCGTGCTCAAGACGTTCCAGGAGAGCACGCGGGACGGCGAGGCGCGCGAGGCACCCGAGGCCGACGCGCCCAGAGGTGAAGCGCCACCGAATAGTGAAGGGGGCAATGGGAATGGAGAAGGGGATGGGAATGGTAATGAAAATGGAGAAGGGGATGGGAATGATAATGAAAATGGAGAAGAGGATGGAGAGGATGGGAATGGGAATGAAAATGGAGAAGAGAATGGGGAAGATACTGGAGATGCACATGAAAATGGAGATGGAGATGACGGAAATGGACATGAAAATGGAGATGGACATGAAAATGGAGATGGACATGAAAATCGAGATGGACATGAAAATGGAGATGGACATGGAGAGAATCCTGGAGATGCACATGAAACTGAAGATCGGAATTCCACCTCGCGGCTTCGAAATGGCGCCCCAATCAGCCCAGTGGATCCCCACATGGACCTGCAGGACATGGAGCTCCAACCATTGCCCAGGCGTCCCCACACCACGGGCCCAGCGTTGCACCACGCCCCCGAGCCAGGGATGCCGCCACGTGACGGCCACCGCATGGTATGACCAGGTCCAGGTGCGCCGGATGATGTTGGGAGAACCCGCCAATTCCATTTTCAGGTTCCATCCCTTCATTCCTCATTCCTCATTCCTCATTCCTTCATTCCTCATTCCTCATTCCTCATTCCTCATTCCTCATTCCTCATTCCTCATTCCTCATTCCTTCATTCCTCATTCCTCATTCCTCATTCCTTCTTCCCCCAGCTATATGCACACCGCCCACCTCCTGGCCGCACACCTGCCTGCTCCATCTCGCGGCCCTATGCCCTCTTATAGCCCTCTATGAATACCACCCGCTTGTCTTCCGTCCTCGGCCCGTTCTCTTGCACGTGTCTCGCCTCGTGTATACGCTGCAGTGTATCCTCAATAAGCAGGGTAGACGCGGCGCGAAAAAAGATGAAAATTTTCTCCTCCACCACACTAGGAACTTTGAGTTTCACACAAGATGCGTATGTACCGCTTGGCCGCTTGGCCTTCGCCTTGGCCTTCGCCTTGGCCCTTGGGCTGCTTGGCTGACTAGCCGGCTAACCCGCTGGCTTTCCCGACTTTCTAGGGCGCGTGGCGTTGCCGGGACCCGCACCCACCAGTGACCGGTGCGAGCTGCCCAGCGCAGCGCCTGCTCCACGGAGACGGGCCGGACCTGGGCCGGATTTGGCTGTGATCTGCTTCGGCGGACTGCTTTGTGGTCAGCCGTCGCTGGCCGGGTTCCTTGTTCCAAAGTCCGAAGCCTGACGGGGTTGTGGAGGGCCCGACTCCTGATTGGACTGACTGGCGCCGCTTCCGTGATCGTGACTCGTACGGAGTCGTACGGAGTCGTACGGAGTCGTACGGAGTCGTGGTAGGGAGCGTGTTTTTGGACCGACTTCTTTCTCCGTTTCCGATGCAGCAGTTGCCGATTTTGTTGCTGACCATGAAAGCGCTTTGATCTTCCGATCCCGCATTTGATTGGATGATTGGATGATGATTGACTTTGACTTGTGAAATATTCCTGGCTTGATCTCGATTCCGGCTTGACTCCATTCCGGCTTGATGTCCATTCCGGCTTGATGTCCATTCCGGCTTGATCTCCATTCCGGCTTCCTGCCATGTCCGACTCAAGCACCTTTGTCCAAACCCTGTTGAGACGTTGGCTCTTGACTCTGGCATTCCTGATCCAATGTGATCTCTGATCTATGATTCCTGTCCCATCTTGTTCCTTCCTGATCTTTCAGACTCCTTCGACCTTATAGACTGCCCCTGTGACCTTGACCTTCCGTTTAGACTGCCCCTGTGACCTTGACCTTCCGTTTAGACTGCCCCTGTGACACGTGACCTCGTTCCGTCCTCCCAATGCTGGCCCTTTCAACTCCGGCTGATACTTCTGAATCGATTTCCTTGTGTTTCAACCTCACCTGTCGGGCTATTGCTGTCTCGGCCCGGCGCTGGCATTGGTACGGCCCCGGGAGATTGCGCCATGGCAGTCGTTCCCTTTGGCCGTGGACCGCTGCGTACGACCATGATCCAGGGGGTGGCCCAGCCCAGCCACATATCACTCGTGACTTGTTGGCCGTGCATTATGAGGCCGCCAACGCCGACTGTGGTCTTTGCCGAGCAGATCGCTTGTGTCCTCCAGCCCGTCAACCTCCAATCTCCGCCACTGAACCGTGCACCAGGGCTTTAGGAATGATCGATTTCTCAGCTCCGTCATCGAAAATCAGTTCAACTTTGGTCAGGTGGTCCACTCAGTCAGTCCATCAAACATCACATCATCACCTCCATCACAATCAACCAGTCGAAATCTCGCCGTCACAACCCAGTCAGCCTCAGCCCGCCCATCATCGACATCAGCGCATTCCCCGGCCTCGCATTTGCCCGCACCTCCAGCCACAATACTAACCTCAGCACCTAAAAAAACCGGAAAGAAAATGGACCTCGGGGCCTTCTTGGCCGACGATAGTCTTGGGTCGTGGGCCGACGGCGACGTGGACTTCTCGTCCGTGGGTGTCCCATCCAGCACCGCCGCGCCCATCTCCACCGACTACACGCGGTCCGAGGGCTTCGGCAGCGCAGAGGCCAGAAGGGACCGCGTGGAGTACCCTGTGCCTGACGCGCCGCCCTACAAGGCGCGCGTGGCCAACTTGCCATACGAGGCCACCGAAGCCAGCTTGGCTCGCTTCTTCGAGGACAGATTGCAGGCGCCCGGCGCCGTGGAAGACGTCAAGTTGCCCATGGACCCGATGTCCGATCGGCCCAAGGGCTTTGCGTTTGTGACCTTCTCCGAGCGCGCCGTGTTGGAGGAGGCCTTGCAGTTGACCATGTCGGACTTCACCGGCAGAAAGATCTTCGTGAATGTGGCGGCTCCGCAGAAGCCCGACGTGTTCGACAACGACTGGCGCTCGCTGAGAACCGGCCCCATGGGCGGGCGCGATCGCTTTGACGACGGCGTGGAGTTGGACTGGGGCGCCGCCCGCCACAGCGGCCCTCCCCGCGCCGACAGAGAAAGAGAGAGAAGGCCCCGCCGCGAAGACCCGGACTTGGACTGGGGCTCGGCGCGCGCCACCTTTGAGCAGCCCAAAGGCCTGCACGACCGGGAAAGATTTGGCGACCGGGAAAGGTTTGGCGACCGCGAAAGATTTGGCGACCGGGAAAGACCCAAGCGCGAAGAGCCCGACTTGGACTGGAGCTCTGCTCGTTCCGGCGCACCCTTGCCTGCACGCGAGAGACCCCAGCGCGAGTTCCGCGACCGCGACCTTGGAGACCGGAAGAAGGATGACGACTTGGACTGGTCCAAGGCCCGTGGCTCCGCGTTGCGGCCTCGCGAAGACCGCAAGGACGAGAAGGAGTTTGACTGGAAGCGGGGCCAGGCGTTGCCTCCGCGCGCGCCCCGCGCGGCCGCCGCCAAGCTGGCCAAACCCGACACCAAAGACCTGTTCAAGCCGCAAAAGTCGGTGTACGACGTGTTGGCGGTTGACGACGATGACGACGAGGACGACGAGCGCGACAGAGAGACGGGGGTTGAGGGCGACCTTGGTGCGCTTTCCGTGGGCAAGTGACCACGCTTATAGACTGATTGGAATATACGTTAAGTGACAGCGTGCCGCGCACGTGACCCAAGCCTGCGGCGGGGGGGGGTGCGAGGGGAGGTGGCCGCACGGATCAAGATCCTGTATATAGCAACACAAAGTCTGCATGTATCAAGTGCCTGCATATACGGAATACGGCATATAATACACCTGCACATAGGCGCGCGCCCGCGGCCAGCTTTGTTCGTGGCCTCTCCACCCTAGGACCTCATGTGCATGGTAATCCCCAAAACGACTCGAGCAGCAAGCGTGAGCGGCTTGCCGCTTCCGGTAACCCAGAGTGAGAAGAAGGCGCCTGCCCGCCCCTGCCTGCCGGCTTGGTGGAAAGTGTGTGCGGTGCTTGGTGCCGTGGTGTGGCTTGCGACGCGCCATGCAGGCCTCCGGTTCGAATAGCCCAGCGAGATCTGCAGGGCGCTGTGAGTTTGGGGGCGGTTACTGCTTTGGTATTTGGCCAGCGGGAACGGGTTCTGTGATGCTGGTGGTGGTGCTGACATTTGTGGTGTACGGGTGCGGGTCTGGGTGGTGATGGTGTACCGATGTACGGCCGGTCGCATTCCGGGAGCGCCATCGTGGGTGAGATAGATGCAAGCATCAATGGGAAGAATCCGGGGGCGCAGGGCCGGGGGCGCGGGCGCGGGATCTAGACCCAGCGGGTTCGGCCGCGTCCCCGTGCTTTTGCTTTTTCCGGAAAAACAATTGGCGCTTGGCGGCACCCGTTGACGCGCGCGATATGGCGTGCGCCCCAGGCGTGCAAGCAAACAAGACAGGCGTTAGCAAGATTCGGCCCAAGAGCGGCTTGCTGGGGTCAAGGTCGCATATCCAGCCTTCCGCAATGCGCGCAAACGATGCAAGAGACGGCGCAAGAGGCCAAGAAGACGCGCTGCCGGGTGCATTGGGCGTGCCTGGCGCCCGCGCCATGTGCAGGAACCCCGGCACCTGGCTAATGGGCTCGGGTCAGGTGGTACCCTCGAATGTCGCGCGTCGCTCGGTGCGGCTGCAGTCCTACGTCATGGGTGGCTAAGTGCCATCCTGGGGCTGCTTCTTGTGGTGAGGGCAGAAACCAGCATGGGTGCATCTCCATGGTGCACACCCCACGTGTCTCATTTCGGGGATTTGCCGGACCATGCTCTGAGACCGAGTACCCCCGGATCACGTGTGGCCCCCCAGTGCCTACTGTTCCCGGATGCTCCCGGTGCATAGTGCCCAGTACGTGCCCCCGGTGCCTGCTGCCCCCGGTGCATAGTGCCCAGTACGTGCCCCCGGTGCCTGATGCCCGCGGTACGTGGCGGTCTCTGTGCAGTACCGGGTGCGCGCCACGTATTGTTTAACCGGATCGCCATTTTCGCACCGTCCTTCGCAGGGGCCTGTGTGTTTCTTTTTCCGCCAGCCTTTTTTCTTCACCTTGTGCCATTATTCTTTTTTCTGGTCATCCGCCTTATTGTGTACTGGATTTCTCTTCCGCCCCCTCGTTTCCACCCCTTTCTTTCTCTTCCACCCTTCCATCCATTTCCTCCAGAGGCATCCTCCTCTCGTGCCCCATTCCTTCGCTACTGAGCCGCGGGTCCTTGAGCTATTCCGCCGCCTTTTTGAGCGTCCCTGAGCCTCATCAAAAACACCATCGCCTTACTTCCCCGGCCTCATATTCCCGGCCCCTTGTCCCTGAGGAGGCACTGCTTGTTTACAGCGTGCCACAGCGTCATTAATCCAGGGCCATTTTGCGTCACCAGCGACCCTCCGTGTCCTCCATCCAGTGAGATCATTTACGGTCTTCTACCCAGTGAGATCATTTACGGTCCTCCATCCAGTGAGATCATTTGCGGTCCTCCATCCAGTGAGATCATTTGCGGTCCTCCATCCAGTGAGATCATTTACGTGTCCTCACACCCCGTGGCACATAATCACGCCAAGTGAACAAGAAAGAAGCGTACAAGCTCAGTAAGTCACAAGCGCTCAACTTACAAGCGCACAAGTTACAAGTCGTACCTTCCCATCACCAGTCACCGCCCTTCCCTCGCGACGTGTCTCGAGCTCAAGCCAGCCAGCATAATTATTGTGGGCTGATTTTATTGTTGATTTGTCCCTTCGAGCCGGCTCTGGTATCTGTCTTCAAGCTTTAATTGTCATCCATAGGATTGACTTGCCCAAGATTCACTGAAATCTTGTATACCCAGTCCCCAGTCCTCCGCGAAATCCCCAGGTTATTCGTATCCCCGGGCTTGATTCAGGACATTCTCATCGTTGAACCACGTGTTTGATCCAGGCGATTCTTTCGTTGCATTAAGAGTCCTCCCCGGTGTTCTCTCCGCCTTCCATCCTAGCATTTCCAGAATCTATTCAACGCCCCCATAGGCTGTTATTAGTGTTTCCGGATACTCTCTACGACACCCATTGTCCATCGTCAGACTAAAAGAGGTTCACTCCAGATCGACATCATCCCATCATCAGATTGGAAGCCATTCACTCCAGCGTTAAAGATATCATCCATCATCCAGATTGGAAGAGACCTTTGATCCCATAAACCACAGAACCATGCTATTCATTCTACCCATACTTTCTTTGGCATCCATGGCCGCAGCGGATTGCTTCTCGTCCGTTGACACAAGCCATGCAATCGGCTCTCTTCAATTCGCCACGCAGATCAGTTGCAGTGATCATTGTAGCGGGTACCCGTACGTGGCGTTGCGAGACGGCGCCTACTGCTACTGCCTCTCGTCGAAGCCCACGCTGAACCAGGTATCTGAGTCGCAGTGCAACGTGCAGTGCAACGGCTTTGGCGCCGCCAACTGTGGCGGCTCGTCCGCTTTTTCGGTCTACACCAGCACGAACGAAGACTCCGACTCTTCAGTCTCCGCCGCATCGTCTGCCTCGCCGTCGACCTCGTCACTGGCGCCTGCCAGCTCTTCGGCCAGCTCCCCTGCCACCACCTCTGCCACCACCTCGGCTACCACCTCGGCTACCACCTCGGCCGCCACTTCGTCCAGTGCTTCTTCCGTCTCACTGCCTGCATCCGAGTCGTCGTCGCTGGCGGCCTCATCCTCCAGCAATGACTCAGACCTGTCCAGCCCCTCCACGCTGGCAACGTCTGCCTCGAAATCTTCGGCCACGTCGTCCGAGCCGGTGGCCGTGCATACCGTGACCCAGACGCCCACATCCCAACCGTCCAGCTCCGCATCGTCCTCCTCCCAGCCACTGCCCCACAAGAAGCTGTCTGTGGGCCCTATTGTCGGTGGAGTAGTGGGCGGCATTGCTGGAGCGCTAATATTGGCGTTTGCCGCTTTCTTCTTCATGCGCCGCCGCAACTCCCGAGACGACGACGATGAGGAGGACCTCTACAAAAAGGGCGCCTCGGGCGGGAACCTCAACCGCGGCGTTTCGAGCAAGTCGCGCAAGTTCAACTCGGTCTTCGACATGCCCATGTCCAACCCCTTCGTGCACCCGTCCGAGGAGTTTGCCGAAAAACGGGCCAGCGCGAGTGCTCCGGGAGAACTAGCTGACCCGCGCCTAAACCCCGTGATGATGGGGCGCCGAAGGCTCTCTGAGGGCTCGTTGGCCGACGAGGCCGACTACTCTCGGAAAATCTTGGGCGTGGCCAACCCGTAGTATTTTAATGTGATATCGTAGCAAGCCTTGGTTGGATTTATGTAGAAGTAGGCCGAGCGGGAGGAGGGCGGAAACGAAGGGCAGACAAGCGGCAGAATGTGGAAGGAATAGATGGCAACAAGGGGGTAAGTACAATGCAAAGCACCCCGCCTGCATATAACGCCAACACCTCACATGCAGGACCACACCGGGGTACGGGTGCGCGCCCTAAAAAGGCGTCCTTTTCCTCCCACTACCGCCCACCAATGACCAAGTCTATTCCCTCCTTCGAAAAACCCCTCTACGATGCCTTCCAGCGCACGTATCAGACGCTCCTGGAGCTCAAGAACAATAGAGAGGCTTACATAAGCTCGAAGCAAGTCTACGCCATCTACGACCAGTTCTTGCGCGATATCCATGAGCTCACCATCGTCAGGAAGGATGAGGAGCTCAAGGGAATCACCTTGACCGTGCCCAATGCCACGGATCTATTGATTGACGATGTGTGGCAGCTCCTCTCGCTCTCGTTCATCACCTGTGGACTCACCAAGTTTGCGCCCGCCACCTACCTGTCCTTATCTACAGTCTACAAGCTCTTGACCCATTTGAAGGAGTGCAAGGTGTACTCGGTGGAGGATTTGAGCCCTATCAAGGCGCGGCTCGAGGAAATCCTGCAAATCATTGCGCAACTGGACGAGAATAGCCATGAGGCCGAGGTGGAGAGTGGCACGCTCAACCACCGCCGCGAGGAAACGCTTCTCTTGCGCAACAAGTTGTCCAAGTGCTTGCGCGTGTACAAGGAGCTAGAGGATACGTTCCGCACCATTCCGCCCGACTTGGAGCGCGTGTATTTGCAGTTGATTGCCGTGCGCAAGAGTCTTTTCAACTACTTGACCATTGACGCCAACAACTACGACATGCAGGGCAAGATCAGCGAGATCAAGGGCCTCTTGAAGCAGATTGGCAAGGAGCGTGACTCGACCGGCACATTTGTCACTGTTGAGGGCACCGAGGACCAGGCCGAGAGCGCTCAGATGGTGCTCAATGGCCTTCTCGATGACTGCAACAACCTCTTGAATGACCTCGATATCCAGCAAGACAATGGGATCTCGAGCCAGTTCGATACTTTGTCCTTGGAGGACAAGCAGCAGAGTGAGCTCGTGGCCAGCTTTAAGAAGCTTTACACCGACTTGATCACCATCAAAAGGACCTTGGAGAATCTCTTGATCACCCGAAGATGGACGTTGCGGGAGACAGACTTGTACACGTACCAGAAGTCGCTCAAGACCATTGACGACAAACGCATGGAGCTCAACAAGCTTATTGACCAGCGCAACGGTGACGCGCGCCGCATGAAGAAGATCCAGCTCTTGGTGTTGTACCTCTTGAGGCGGAACTACGCCTCCATATACAAGCTTTTGGAGAGTTCGGAGCCGGTTTCCGAATCCTTGCAGCCCATTCACAACCAGTTGACCACCGTCAGGCGGTGTCTATTGGAGATCAAGCGTGTGGACGGCCTTAACAACTTGCGCGAGTTGTTCCCGTTCCAATTCAAATTGGCCTCGCTCGACAACCTAAGGCATGACGGCAAGTTCATTGTCAATAACCAGGTCCCTGAGGGCCAGGGCACGCTCAATGCGCTTTTGGCCGAGTGCTTTGACATTGTGTACGAGTTAAAGATTGAGTTGGAAGAGAAGGAGGAAAATGACGACCTGGGTTCTGACCAAGCCCGCAACATCGACGATGTAACCGACGAGGATGACAAGGAGTCTGACGATGAGGTGGAGCTCAAACGTAACCGCTATGCTGGCTTCAACGAGGCTGATTACGACGTGGTGAGTGAGAGCGCCAGCGACTTGTCCAACACCAGCGAGTCGGAATTCGAGAGCAATGATTATTATTAAGCCGGTGACGCTGTTGTTAATTCCAAGTGACTAGTCATGAGCAAGTTCAAGATCCACTGAAGACAACATGGGTCGCTGAAGACAATAGGCCTTACTCCGGATCACACAAAGCTGCAGTCAAAACATAGGCTTGAGTTCAGGTAATCGATGGGCCAGTTTATTCCAGACGCATACCCAAAGATAAGCAAGAGAGACAATCGAGCCAGAACAGAAGACACAGCCTGCGTCCAGCAGAGGGACTGTCCAAGCAATTATCTTGGCGGTATTCTAAGGTACGCAAGCATACTGCTAGCCAATCGGCTCGATCAAAATTTGCCTTACAAAGTACTCGTTGAGTATGCTTCACAGGGTTTAAGCGGGACGCCCATTATTCAAAAGGTACTTGAGGAGCCCAGTGTTTACAAACGCTTTTATAGGCAATTACAGGATTATATGGCCAGCTATGTGACACAGGAATCAAGTCTGATGTCGCCCCAATTAATGCCGAGGCCTTTATGAATTCTTTGCATGGATGGCTTCATGAAGTCTTCCATATTAACTAAACCACTAGGGCGAGATCCGAGGGTGAGCATGTCCTAAGATTAGGGAATGGCCTATTTGTGGCCACTAGCACACGTGAGGTAAATACCTGTGCAGGACCTTTTTAGTGAAGAGGCGGGATGCAATAAACATCAGCAACTCAGGCGATATACTGTAGACGTTTTAAGTCCGCGCCCCGGCTGAAAACGGTGATGGAGCGCCCGGCATGCGCCACCCGGACCATGGTTTCAGAGGACGCACGTCCTGCATATACGCACGAGCTGAAACGACGTGCCCGAACGGGCGCGGCGACACGTGACCCTTCACGTGCGCGGTGCTGATTCGACTGACATCGCGAGGCCCTTTTTCCCACCCACTTCCTACGCCTCCCAGAACTCTTCCCCACGGTGGCACCGTTTATCACCCTCTTTCACACCCCTCTCATGCCCCAAACTGCAGTGGCTATGGCCCTGGGCCCCTCCGCCAAAAAACGCCCCCTCGATCAAGCTTTAGCGCCATCAGCAAATGCGCCCCCCAAACATCATCACCGCCCCCTAAACTCATCTCGGAAACCTCGTGTCCCCCTTCCTAATACAGCCCGTGCAACGGCCCTGCATTGCAGCTTCAAGCGGGTCAAGAAGCCCTGCATCGCCGGCCAGAAATTGCCGGTCAACCGTCTAGTTGAGGTCCTAGACCACAAATCCCTCCAGGATCTTTTCCAGGCGGTTATGGCGCATCATCCCCAGATCGCCAACACGGTGGCGCAGGTTGCTCCGCGGCCGGGTGTGGGCGAGTCCGTGGAACTAATAAAGCTCAAGGCCAACGCTATCCGACTCGCGTTGCCGTACAAATGCGAGACCGAAAGTGACTATTCGTACACCCGGGTCAAGCCCTTCTTGACGGAGTTTTTGCACTGCATCTCCGACTTTGTTCTCGACTTGCTCCCGCCCGTGGGAACCAATTTTCGGGACCTGTGTGCCGTGATCAATGTCATCACCCACATGCTCCATGACCTTCCGCAATTCAAGAACAAGGAGTTCCAATATACTCTCGCCATGGCATACGAGCAGATTGCTCACTCATGGCTCATAATGTTGCAGCATACTGCGGAGTCGGACGACGAATCCGCGCAGGCCCAGTGGGACAAGAGCTTGCAATTCGCCAAGGCCGTGGAGGAGTTGTCTTTGCTCGAGCTGCTCGAGGCTCATAACGAGCACTCGCAGGGCAAGTTCACGGCGGTGGTGGAGTATGTGCGGTCCAAGATGGAGGACCTTACGCCCGTGGCGCGGGCTCCCAACTCGCCAGGCGCCATTTTCTCCGATCTCATCACTGTTGACTACTCCAACTATTCCATCTCCGCTCCTACGTCTCACTAGGAAAGCGGTAAATGAAGCGTGCGCCATCCAGGCGGCGGGGCCGGGTGCACGTCACGTGCGCCGCACCTTATTCCCGGCCCGTTTGTGTGTCTAAGCCGCCACTACTCTCAATGGATGGGCAAATTGGGCGGAGTTTCTCCCGCGCTTGCATTCTATGGCTCTCGTCGCTAATGGGCACAAGGGCCATAAGCACCGAAGATTTGGCGCTGCTCGAGTTTGTGCTCAACGTGTTTGGGGAGTTGACGCCCGGAGACGAGCTCCAACGCTTTGGCAGTGATTTGCCCTCTGTTTCTGTGATTAGTACTGGCGGCATCTCGAGCGGGGTAGGCGGCCTGCTCTCCCTGGGGAATGTCGACAGTCCCGGTGGCAAAGGCCCAGTGAGGGCGGACAAGTGCGCCGTCCGCGTGGTCAGAAGTCCGGACTTGAAGGAGCTACAGATGTATCGAGTCAGCGAGCAGCTTGGTGAACAGAGCGTCCGGGTGAAGAAGGCCATGTTCTTCCATATTCTGAACGGGAGGGCGCGCGGCACGCATCCGTTGGTTCTACAGCGGCTTGCCACGATCCGCCGAGTGGCCAATTTGGAGAGACTAGCGCTTTTCCAGGATGCAGAGCAGATGGAGTTGGTGCTCGAGTTTTTGTTCCGCAGCCTCACGCAGATTCCATGGGGCAACAGTGCAGCCAAGGAGCGCTTCGACAATTTGCACGAGTACTCGAAGGAGGTGATCCTGCACTACATGGAGGTGAAAACCAAGGAGACGTACCGAGAGGACTATCACTTGGTGCAGATTGAGGAGATGCAGCGGCATTTGCGGACGCAGATGATCCACGAGCAAAAGCGCATGCATGACGAGATGAAGGCAGGCCAGGCGCTAGTGGCGGAGGTCTCGGAGAAGAACAAGCGTCTCTGCACGTACTTTGACCATGTGGTGGGCCAAAACCTAGAGTATGAGGTGCAACTTTTACGGTGGGACTTGGCCTTGGCCATGCGAGCCCTAGCCAGCAAGGTGCCGCCTGACGCATGATGATTTTGGACCACTGGAGCAGAGCGTTGAATTGCTGGAACAGAGCGTTGAATTATGGAACAAAGTGCTGAACTTTAGGAACGAGAACTGATTAAACATGCCTGGGACTGAAGCAGGGACAGAAACCACCGCAACAGGAACAGGCTCAGAACGTACTAGACCACGGCACGAGCCGGAATCGGCTTCTACATTGGTCCTGGATTCGTACAGCTACCTCCACATCCTAATGGCAACAAAATCCACAATGTGTTGGACTTGCAAAAGTCTCAAATTTAAATATATATAGGTAATACTCGATAGTTAGATGCAGGCTCGGCGCGAATGTGCCTTGTGTAGTTATGACGATTCTTGATGATGTCCCTCAAAGGAACGAGGAAGTACTAAAGTCAGCTAATTGTCACAGCAGTGGGTTAATACAATGTCACAGTAGTGGGTCAATACAATCGTCACAGTAGGGTTGTCGCTTGTTGCTTTGAAGAAAGGGGGAACTTGAGTAATGGGGCACGGGTAGTGCGCGAACCAAAAGACAAGTTGGGCAAAACACGCTCGTTAAACTCAAGCATATGGTTAATGGTTTGGATCCACTGCACCTGCTCCACTCGCCATCTACTTGTTGGGAATTGAATCCTGATACTGATTGTGATGCAAGAGAACGTAGTCAGATTATATACAGAACGCGCATAAGGGTGCATGGTATGCAGGATTGCATGGCCCCAGTGTATAAAACCAGGCGGTTCGCCATTTTTCTCAAGCCAGGAAGTTTTCGTCTCTCCAGATTGAATCCATGAAATGCCAAATTGGAGCCGTGAGTGTTGGCATTAGAATGATCTCTGGGATCGTATCATGTGCCCGCCACAGTTATTGGTGCCCAGGTTAAATAGATGCCATGGGTGATCCCGGGCACCTTAGCAGCCCCCGGCAAATTGGCTCCTCTTGGCAGCTCATTGGTTCTTTTCGAATCAAATTTTGGAAAGACGCTGCTTCGGCGAATGACCAGCGCATTGTCTTCAGCGGCTCAGCACGGATCACGACTGGCTGCGAATTTTTACCTGGTGGTCTCGAGTTGATGTGGGGAATCTTTGGACTCCGTTTTGGAAGTGAATGATGCGAAAGAATCATTAGTGAGTGTAACGCCAGGTGCTAATGAAGACGGGTGATAGATTGCCTTGGGTGGACTGACAGGAATGGTTGCAACTTAGTCAATTTGTTGATTCTTTTGATTCTTATTGAATTTGATTGAAGTTTATTAATTTACTGATTGGTTCATTCAGACAGTGTTTGGCCAGAACACTACCCATCTTTTGTGCTAATCTCTTATTTTACTCACCGCAGGCATTGGCGTCGGCACCCTTGGAACAAGATCCTTTTCAAAGGGATCCCAGAAACATTTTTTGATCTGGCCAGTCTTTTTATGTCCCTTAATGGTCAGTGAAAGCTCCTCCGCTCCTAAGCTTCCTGCATCATCGGGCGGTCTTCAAAGCGCTATGTCTTGGGGAATTTCAAGACCTCCTATTCAGCCAGAATCTTTTTACCTCGTCTTGTTAACAACTGCGCAGTGCGGCCAAGGAGAAGTCTCGAGTATCCAGTGTGAGGAAGAAACGCAACAATTCTCAGGGCCAAGTGGGATTTTCTCGGGGCACCCGGCTCAAACAGAGCAGCAGCGCAACCTTTTATACGTCCAGGGCAGACCCGTGCAGCTCCCAGTTGTCGATGACTCCATCAAAAGCGCATGCAAGGTGCGCTTGATGCTGTTGGTCAGCCAGGCCAGCCACACCGCTCCAGAAGACGGTCAATAATGCAGCATTTTAACACCATGTCCCAAAGGGGTCTTTTCTTTCCAACGACTTGTGTCTGTGTTCCACGATGACATGGAATTGGGCCTTGAAACCGCCTCAACTCGCCCATTGATCAAATCATTTTCCGGTCGTCGAGGCCTGCTGGGGTGAACATGAGCCGTTGGCCATGGATAGTTTCGGGCAGCCACTTTCCAGAGGACAGTGCTTTGACGGTTGAGAATGCCAGTATGACGACATTGCTCCACTAAGTATTTCATGTTGCTTTATTTGGAGTAGAATTGAATTGAGTAACTACAGCGGACTGACTACAACTGGCTGACCAGAACTATCTAAAGAGAAAGTGACTAGAACTGACTGACTACAACTGGCTGAATAGAAGGGACTGAATACTAGGGACTGAATACAAGGGACTGACTATAACTGACTGACTATAACTGACTGACTATAACTGACTGACTACAACTGACTGACTAACTTTGAGCGACAGGAAGGACTACAGCCTGGTGGAGGACTAGAAGTGAGCCAACGGACAAGTCTTACCGGAGGGACACATTCAGGAATGACTAGGACTCTGAGTTCTATTAGAAATGAGTTGACTAATCACTAGTCAGTGGACTGACGGCATTGACGACTCGATCTGACTTGAGAGTCTAGTCCCATGGTCACATTAGTCATTGGGTATTGCAACTCATGTTAACCTCACAGTTTTGCCATTACATTTAGGTGGAGAAATCCAATCAGCCAACACTATATTAGCGTGGATACCCTAAAGCGAGACTCTTCACCAAATATCATTGAGTCTATTCATCTAAACAATTTGATACATCAATGATTGGTATGCTTGTGCAGTGCCATGCTTGTGACCCTGGGGCAGAACTATAGTCTCCAAAGAGTCCTCATAAAGTCGTCAAGTCCCTTTATCAAATACAGGCTTATGAAACTCACACGACCAATTGCACCATCGATATTATATTCATCAAAAGCGACACACCAAAAGCACACCAAAAGCACACCAAAAGCACACCAAAAGCACACCAAAAGCACACCAATAGTGTGTCACAGTGGAGGGCGTCACCGGGGCGCCTTTCACATGTTGCATGGTGACGGCCAATGGCAGCTGCCGCGCATTGATGCATTGTGAAACAGCAACCACGCAATTTTCTTCCTAATCAGGCCTTGAGGATCTCATGGTTCGAGGGGTGAGGATCCCCTCCCAAGCATATAAAGAGAGCCGCTTGCCACTTCGAACAAACCAAATATTTCCAGGCTGCACAAACTAGAACGGCTCCTCATCCGGATCGCTGAAGCTTAGGGAACGCCAGGAAGTCCACAGTCCCCCGGCAATAAAGTGCCTTCCAAAGAATTCGAAGCAGAGAGGAAAAGATTAAAAGCAGCCAGAAACGGTTCAAAGCAGCCAGAAACGGTTCAAAGCAGCCAAAAACCAATGATTTAAAGTGGTTCGTCCAACACCTAGGGCTTGTACACAGGATATCGCGGAGCCCAGCAGTGTGCTCATGACATCGTTGGCCAGTGTTGACCACTGTTAATCTCTGATTGACTCTGACACTATCGCACTCCCAAATGTGCAACACTGCGGATAGAAGAGTTTGGCATTATTGGATTGAAGGTGTGGTTCGGATCCTTTGCCGCACTGGTTCCTACGGACCTGTTTTCCTGTCTCTAACCAGTCTGCACTGTGGTTCAGATACTTGGAAAAACATGCGAATCCCTAGTACTGCATTTGGGACAACTCACAGTACTGGAATCATGATACTACAATAGTCTGTTGTACAGTGTGTTCTAGACTAATCGAGCGGTGGCAAAATGGATCGCATCAGTTTCAGAAGACGCATGGTTGAAGAAGGCAGATGATGGAAAAAGACAATCGGCTCCAAAAAAACATTACAAAAAAATCGCTCATCAATTTGTGGCCAACAAAAAGAGTACCTCAGTACCGCTCCATCCCGTGACCGTCTGGTCTCACTGAAAGCGTCCGAAGGCGGCACAGAGCCAATCCTCCAAATTGATAATTTCAATTCCCGAATAATAATTCATGGCGAGCTACTATGCCGGTTGGAAAGACTGTACATAGATCAGAGGCTCTTTGACATTTGCGTGTCCAATTGTGCTAGGGAGTGAACCATCTGCACAACACGTGACGAATCCGCTCCTCCAAATTTCCTACATGTACGTTTTATTCCAAGAGCGACATAAGTCGTTGGTCGCGACACCAAGATGCTGGTGATAGATTGATATTTCCCTTGTGCTCTTGACTATTCATGGCATCTATTGACCCTGGAGGGACGATCAACTCACCGGTTTAGGACTGACCTCGCGAGTATACACCGTGCGGGCATGCGGTCCTGCATAACCCGTGCATATGCAATGTTCATGGGGCGACTGACCAACGCGATTTTTTTTTGGCTCCATCAAGATGGTGCTTTCCCAACGGGCTATATCGCCGCTGTGATTAGCCTCGCAGCGATCCTAGCCGGAAGCAAAAAGTCCAGCCCCTCTGCACATGGGTTTTCGGGTCTCGCGTCGCGGTGAATCCCTGCACCGCACATGGAGCGTTTTTTGCACCCAAGCGCGTGCGAAACACATATTACCGGTGGAGTCACACAAAGCGCCCCAAAGCGGGCCCCAACTTGTCCTTCTCGTCCGGCACCCCCAATTCCTTGAGCCGCATGCGCTCCTTGCGCTCGGCGTCCCGCTGGATATTGCGCTCCGTCCGCATCTTGCGCTCGTCCACAATGTTGTTTTCCTTGGCTGCACCCCCAGTCTTGTTGGAAGAGTGGGAGCCGGTGGCCGGGCGCGACACGTGCCGCGCCCGTGCGTCCACGGTCCCAATAAACGACGGGTCCAAGGCAATGGTGTCGTGGGGAAGCTTGTTGAGTAACGAGTGCACCTCTGCCTCCTGCCGTTGCTTGGCAGATTCATAGGGGTTTGTCTCCATGGCGTCGAAGTTCGCCTCTCCTGCTCCGGGCACGATCATGGTCTGCACGCCGTGCGTGTGGCCCAAACCCAAGATATCTTCAAAGGGCACGAAGCGTACGCTTTGGACTCGTTTGCTGGGCAACATGTGCATCATGTAGGGCAGGGTTTGGTGGTTTCCCGAGAAAAGATCCTTCCACACGGTCACGTGCGGGCCCCATCCCAAGGCCACGAGCCCCGTGTCCGACACATCCACGGACGACGCCGGCGTGGGCAGCGTGTACGAATCCAACTCTTTGTACATGCGCAAGTCCCAGACCTTCACGCGCTTGTCCAGGCCGCTCACCACCATGTACTTGCCCTCTCTGTCGACGGCCAAGTCGCGGATGGGCCCTCGGTTGCACTGCATTTTGACCAAGGGCTCCTGCACCGTGGGGCTCCAGAGCGACACAGTGCCGTTGCCGTGGCCCAAGTGCATCACCGCGTTCCAGGCGTTCTGCTTCATGGCCTGCGTGGGCCCCATTTTGGTGGGAATGTCGCCGACCATCACCCCGGTGGACACGTCGTGGTACTTCAACCGCCCGGACATGCCGCCACCAACAAGGAGGTAGTGGTAAGGCAAGAACTGCAAGAGTGTATTGTGCTGGTGCTGCTTCAACCGGTGCACCTCCACGCCCTGCTGGTTATACACAAATGTATACCTCTTTTGGGCCACGGCGAAGAACAGCTCGCGCTCGAAGTATTGCACAGCATGAACGGTTTCGTTGAGAAAAAGCTCGCAATCAAGCGTGCCCTTCTGCCAGTCCATGGACGCCACGTGGCCCTTCTTGCCGCCAATCAAAAGCTTCCTTCCGTTTCGCGTGAAGTCCACACAATAGGGCCCGAGCTCCGGGAGCTGGAGGTCGAGTTTCTTATTTGCGGTGCCAACATCTACCGCGGCGGCCACGTCGTGCTGCAGGAACTTGTGGGTTTTCTCCATGTCGTTGTCGGGCTCTAGGAACCCTGCTTCCTCCTGGAGCAAGAGATCGGTTGCCTGGGCCTTGGTCACGAAATCACGGTAATCATTGTCGATCTTCTTGATGCTGCGGTTGACACGACGCAGCTTGGCCTTGGCCACCTTGCTGCCGAACCTGTCGTTGTCCCGTTCGTATTTTGACATGGGGGTAGAAGCTGGGCGGGAGGAGATGCGATGCCCGCGCCTATAGACATCGTCACGTGGGCGCTTGGGCACGTGCAACAGCACGTGATGCCGTCCCATCACCCCAAATGAATTTTTTTTCTTCCCGCATGATGCGGACGGGCACGTGACCAGGCGGTACTACCGACCCCACATTGAGGGCCTTCGGGGCTACCAAAGAACTGAGAGAAAAGGGGCCAGAAGTTCGACATTATTCTGGGTAGACTGGCGAGACACTCAATTATGGTCTGTGCTAGTCTGTGCTAGTCTGTGCTAGTCCGGTGCTAGTCCGCCAATAATCCGACAATAGACCGAGAGCCAATGAAAGTCCCAGACTATGACGTTGAAAACCACACGAGGCAAGAACAGTCGTGACAGTCGCATCCCCTCCATAACACACACTCTTGGCAAACTTGTGTTCAAAACTACATGCTTCTTTGAGGGGTCTGGGCAGCGGCTAAAGCCCCTGCAGACACGCACTGCATACACAGGCAAGACATCAGCGTTCTCATAGAAGCCCCGCTGAAACGTCAAGAAAGTTTTGGCCCGGAGGGTTCGGCACACGTGCAGCACTCAAAAACTCGGGCCCGGCCCGTCAGGCGCATATGCGTTCGCACGGTCCAACACGCCACGCCTGCATGCCGCGCAAGCTACTTCTCACTCCACCCGGCACGTTTTCCCACCACTACAACATGTGGACAAGATTCGCCCCTAGGGCCACCCGCACGGCGGCCGCCCGGCCTGTGCTCCAAGGATCGTTTCTCCCTCGGCTGGCGCTTCTTCTCGGCGTGACGGCCGCATCTGCCGCGGTGTACTACGCCGCTGACTCCAGGGCCGCCGTCCACGAGTACGTGCTCTGTCCGATCTTGCGTGTGCTCACCGACGCCGAAACCGGCCACCGGCTTGGTATCACCTTCATGAAGTACGGGCTCGTGCCCAGGTTGCCGGCGCAACCCGCAGACCCCCGCCTTGCCGTGGACGTGTTTGGCACCACGTTGGACTCGCCCGTGGGCTTGGCTGCAGGTCTCGACAAGGATGGCGAGGCCATCGACGCCCTTTTCGGCTTGGGGTTTTCCTACGTGGAGATTGGGTCCATCACGCCTGAGCCACAGCCGGGGAACCCCAAGCCGCGCTTCTTCCGGCTCCCCAAGGACGAGGCCGTGATCAACCGGTACGGCTTCAACTCCTCGGGCCACTTCAGCGTCATGGCCACATTGGCCTCGCGCTTGCAGAGTGCCTTGGCCGGCAATGGTGCTCCGCCGGCGCACAACTCGCTCCGTCCAAACAGTCTCTTGGCCATCAACCTAGGCAAGAACAAGACCGGCGACGAGGTGCTCGACTACGTGCAGGGCGTGCAGCGGCTTGGGCCCTACGCCGATGTGCTCGTCATCAACGTGTCGTCTCCCAACACGCCCGGGCTCCGGGACTTGCAGAGTGAACAGAAGCTTACGGGGCTCCTCCGCGCGGTGGTGAAGGAGAGAGGCGCTATGGGGCCCAACAAGTTGGGACGGCAAGTGCCCGTGTTGGTCAAGGTGGCGCCGGACTTGACGGAGCCCGAGCTCGAGCTGATTGCCGAGTCCGCCAAGGCGGCTAAAGTGGACGGCATCATTGTGTCCAACACAACGGTGCTGCGGCCGCAGAATCTTCTCACCAAATCGTCCGATTTAGTCAATCAATCCGGCGGTCTCTCGGGCAAGCCCTTGAAGGCTCTTTCCTTGCAGGCGTTGAGAACCTTGAGCAAACACACCAAAGACAGCGCATTGGTGTTGGTGGGCTGCGGAGGCATTTCGTGCGGGAAGGATGCCTTGGAGTTTGGCAAGGCCGGTGCCACGTTTGTGCAGTTGTACACTGCTTTCGCATACAAGGGACCCGGATTGCCAGCCAAGATCCGGGACGAGTTGGCCGCGGAGTTGCGTGCCGAGGGAAAGACCTGGAAGGAGATTATCGGCCAGGAGACCAAATGAACGGGCTGACGGGACTCGGTGCAGGAAAAGAACCAACCACTATTGGCGCATGCATGTGCCGATAGTGGTTGGTTTTTGCAGATTGCAGGAGACCTTGCTAGAGCCTGTCTCTAGGACTCGCTTGTCTCTAGGACTCGCTTGTCCCAGGACTCGCTTGTCTCTAGGACTCGCTTGTCCCAGGACTCGCTTGTCTCTAGGACTCGCTTGTCCCAGGACTCGCTTGTCTCTAGGACTCGCTTGTCCCAGGACTCGCTTGTCTCTAGGACTCGCTTGTCCCAGGACTCGCTTGTCTCTAGGACTCGCTTGTCCCAGGACTCGCTTGTCTCTAGGACTCGCTTGTCCCAGGACTCGCTTGTCTCTAGGACTCGCTTGTCCCAGGACTCGCTTGTCTCTAGGACTCGCTTGTCCCAGGACTCGCTTGTCTCTAGGACTCGCTTGTCCCAGGACTCGCTTGTCTCTAGGACTCGCTTGTCCCAGGACTCGCTTGTCTCTAGGACTCGCTTGTCCCAGGACTCGCTTGTCTCTAGGACTCGCTTGTCCCAGGACTCGCTTGTCTCTAGGACTCGCTTGTCCCAGGACTCGCTTGTCTCTAGGACTCGCTTGTCCCAGGACTCGCTTGTCTCTAGGACTCGCTTGTCTCTACAAACGGGATAGCTTGTCTGCAGGAACAGGGACCTCCCTCTAGGAACAGGGATCGCCTGCGGAGCCTTTGCGTGATGTTGATTGGGCATGCTAGCCTATACTCGAAATACCAAAGCCTGGCACACATGTCGCGTATGAACAATTAACTAGGCTTCTGCGGCGGTTACTAGGGAGGAGTGTGGGGCAGACAACCAGAGCATGGAGAAGGCATAAAAGCACGTGCTCTCTTGCCAGCATTCGAGCCGGTGCCAATGCCAATGTGTATGGATGCAGAATCCAACCACGGCACCAGGCACGAGACCGCAGACTTCACACCTTCGCGGGTGCCAGGGCACGAACCATGCTGGACACTCTGGCTGCAAACTGGATGGCGTCGCATGGGTCCACCTGTGGACAACATGCGCATGGCCACGAGGTATACGCCAATTTGCCTGGCCATGGCCTGGCTGATTCGTTCTTGAGCTGCATGGCTGGCGCATCAATTTCTAGGTCGGCCTTAGGTTCCGCGCAATACATGCACCGATTTCACGGCCAATTCTTTCCATGGGTGCATATTTGGGTGCGCTGTACAGTAAAGGCGGAACTGCCAAAGACCCCCCAAAGACCCCCAAAGGAACGTCGTGTATCTTCGAGGCCGTTTCCACGGACACATTATCCTGCTAAGACCGGGCCCGCTCTTCCATTCGGTTTAGGCTAATGACTCTGTTGTAGGACTGAGCGAATCGCATGAGCGCATGAAGTGACCGAGAACCGAACATGCCTTAGTCAAACAGAGCCATCGGGTTTCGTGCCAAAGAGACAAACTGCGGGATTTCTGGCAGCAGATCCATTTTTCTCCATTCATGCACCCACGAACCGCGGCCCAGCTTCAACAGGCGTTGATCCGTAGCGATAGCAAGTCTTGCTAGACAAGACCAACGTGTACTACGAAGCCCAGGCGCACCTGCACATAACCGAGCTTCGAGCCCCCATTGACGGCGCCAGGAAACTTGTAGAGTGATGAATGGAAGCACGCCGCAGGCTTGGGGTGTTTGCCCCATTGTCCTGTATAAGGTGCCAGCCTTTACCGAAGAGAGGCGTAGTAGCAATGGGCACCCAATTTTTCGGGCAGAAAATCACCGGCTGCAACTCCGCGCAAGATTCGCGGCCAGAAAAACGGCTCCCAGGAACGAGTCGAACGTCCGATCGCAAGATTCCCATCCATTACAGTCTTGGGCCCTACCAGCCTGGCCACCGGAGGCGGTTCGAAACTCCTGACACGTCACGGCAGAGCCTATTTTTGCTTTTGTGGCAAAGGGCCATTGTCTCAATCCAGTGTCAAGTCTTTTATTGTGTCGAGTCTCTTTATTGTGTCGAGTCTCTTTATTGTGTCGAGTCTCTTTATTGTGTCAAGTCTCTTTATTGTGTCAAGTCTCTTTGTCTCAAGTCTCTTTATTCGTGATTGTACCGCAGACCAATGAAATTTAAGGCGAATGCTTTGCTGTGGAAAGGGGGGGGAGTATTTCTCGCCTATCTCTTCCGGATGGGGCTGATGTTGCCGATCCAGAGCAGATCCTTTCATTACGTCGTATTGTATTGTACCAAACCACAAGGACAGTAAAAGGCTCTGTCCCCCACGATAAAGAGCCAGGCCGATGGAGACGTTACTGGCCACAATTAGTGCAGGCAAATTGGGATTATTGGGATTCAAAGACCGTGGAAGAGAATGAGGGGGGGAAATACCAGAGGGGAAGAAACTGAAAGAGCGGAAGAAACCGAAAGAGGTGAAGAAAATGACAGAGGTGAAGAAAATGAATGAGGTGAAGAAAATGAAAGAGGTGAAGAAAATAAAAGAGCGAATAGAAGAGCGGGAAAAATTGAAATAGGCGGAAATGTTGTAAATGCAGGTGAAAAGAATTTGGAGACAGTTGACGAGAATACAAGAGGCGAAGAAACTGAGAAAGGTGAAGAATACAGGAGATGAAGAGAGTACAAAAGGAGGAGAACTGTAATCTCTGAAGAAAATACAGGAGGTGAAAGTTTTGGAGGTGGAAAAGTTGTAAAGACAATTGAAGAAAATGAAACGAGTGAAGAAAATCTAGGATGTGTAAAGGTTTTAAAAGCAGGTGAGAAGGATTTGAAGACAGTTGAAGAAAATACAAGAGGGGAAGAAATACAAGAGGGGAAGAAATACAAGAGGGGAAGAAATACAAGAGGGGAAGAAATACAAGAGGGGGAGAAGATGTAAGAGGTCCAAATGGTGAAAAAGAACGTACCCTGCAAAGCAAACATTTTAACGACGGTAATGTTGACAAGGTGAGGGATTTGCAAGCCCAAAATAAGAAGGAGAAAGATATTCTACATGATGAGATATGTGTTTCTGCACCTAAATGGCAGATCCAGGGTCACGTGTTCGGGGATGACTCACAATGAAACACTGTGTCCACAAAAACTGTGTCCACAAAAACTGTGTCCAGAAAATCTGCCTTCAATGGTGGAGGTTGTGGGAAATAGCATCCAGAGAAGTATACAATTAAAGCGACAAGTGGTAGCTGAGCAGTGCATCTAAACAAGCAAACACAGTGAAATACAGAAAAATAGAACTTTAATTATCGAGATGATGAAATACGATAAAAAGGTATTAGATGCGAATCCATTGGTCTATTGTTTATCAGAGTCATTTTGCACATTGTTATATGTCTTGTCGTGGTATGGGGGGCCCTGGTTCCAAGGAAGAGTGCTGCTAACGGGGGCGCCTCCACCGATGTATTCCTCCCTGCAGAACACCATGTAATAAAGCTAAAATTAGAGCTGTACTGGGACCTACATAGACACTTGGCTATAGTTGGGCCGCCATGGGTGGTGTGCTACCCATAGGTGCATTGGGGACGACGTGCCCGCCATGAACGGTCCCACCCGTTCTGCTTCCCTTCCGAGTTCGAGAGTGCTAAGCTCGTGTATCCCGATTACGGCATACCCGACCACTCGACACGAGCGCGATCGGTCCTTATCTCACGATAACAACCCAAAGGTGGAGCAGTCATGGCAGACCTATTAATATAACTTTGGATGATTCCCCTTGTTTCACGAATCATCGACGATTTTTTCTCTCAACGTAGATAGATATAAAAGTCACTGCAAAAATCAGCAAAAAAGAGACAAGGCAAAAAATTGAGGACAGGACTAAAAAAAATTATATGATGGATTATTAAAATTAAATGGTTAGGACAATTTATTGGGGGTATAAGGACGTCAGTATAAAACAAGCAGTAGGCAAAATAAATGGGTAGGACAAATTATTTTTGGGATAAGGGCAGCAGGTTAATTAAATATTAGAATAAATAAAAGTAATATTTTGTAATGTCTTTTCTCCGTAGTTTTAGGTAGCAAATTATGTGATGTTACAATATAATTCAAAATAGGCATGAACATTATAGTTTTATATATAGGAGTTTATGTAATAACTCAAGTATAAGTTGTACAATAGGCGGCAGAAGAGGGTTAAGATCATCAAGCAAGTGAAGTGGAGCCGATGAAGTTTCCTCTACAATTTATTATAATTGGTGGACTGGCACCAAAGTTAGTGAGAATACAAAGAAAGCGCATGACGCATTAGATGACATTAGTCAGTGGCTTAAGAGTAATAAAAAAGGACAAAGTTATTGATACAACAAAGACGATATATGTGCTGTTGTTTGGAGTGGTAGTATGGTTCAAAATCAAGGATTAGATCGTAAGATTATTAAATCATACGGAACCTGACGGCTCTACTTATACATGGACACTTGGACATTTCAAGCGGACAAGCGTTGGGCGTTGGAAAATACTGAATAGTCAACAAGGGAGAATACAAAGGAGATATTCTAGTTCAATCTCCGGGATTTGTTGGATGTTGGACTCCCATGGGTAGTCTAATGTTCGGAGTCAATGCACTTGCCGTTTTGTAAACGTGGGGATCTCCTGGAACTGTACCGATATGGGGGAAATAGAGAAAAGGGAGATAAAGTAGACAAACTTAAGGTAAAAATGTGTCCTACCTTTTAGGTTTACGGAGTCAATCGAGTCAGGATTGGGAATGTGTGCGTATAGGAGATGTACCGTTGAAGATCCCTAGATGGGGACTATCTACACTTTTAGCTAGTCACTACATTTGGTCTCATGTGTGTGCAGAATCGCCAATCAGGCGAGTTATCTGCTAGTTGTCGGCTAGTTGCCGGCTAGTTGTATGCTAGTTGTCGGCTAGTTGCTGGCTAGTTGTCGGCTAGTTGTTGATGAGAACGGCACCCGGCCACTAGTGGATTCATGGTTAGCGCACTACCCTTAGCGGATCAGACATTCGATGTTCATATGTTTAGTAAAGTACAAAAAAGACAATTAGAGAAGGTCATAGAAATTAGCAAGCGCTTGCTACTCTTTTGCTAATACTTATTCGGGCCAACATCACGCCACAGCAGTAGCACCCCATCCCAAAAGGGCGAATAGGGCTAATCTTGAGGAGGCGCAAAAACGGCCTGACGTGTATCCGGAAGGCCACAACTGGTGGTGGCAGGTCCAGGCCTTGAAAATAGGTTAGTGGAGTTGAATCGCCCGGGGTTGCGGTGGCAGAGGCGATTCCGCCTCTTAAATCTCCTTATTTTGCACCCAAATTTGCACCCAACCATAATACCATATTACCATTACCATATTACCATTACCATATTACCATTACCATATTACCATTACCATATTACCATTACCATAATACCATGACCATATTACCATTACCATAACTTACCATTACCATAATACCATTACCATATTACCATTACCATATTACGCCGTTTATACTAACGGGTAGTGCACCACTAATGGTGGGTCGGACGAGGACTTGGAAGCGTACACGGCTCGTGTGTCAAAGGAGCGCCATCATTGATCCCCAGGATTTGGGGTTAACCGGTTTTCATGGGTCGCCAAAATTCACAGTATTCCCAAAGAAACATTTCGTAGGTCCCCATCACGTTGTGGTGCTGCACTGCCATGGCATTATCAGCAGTTCTCACGGACCCATACGGAATTGCAAGTATGTGCATGTACCGGAAGTTGGTAACTATTCGGGATCTGGAATGGGAGGTGCTTCTGCCTTGAGAGGCACGTGCAAGGACGGATAACCCAGGTGTGCACGGAGCCTTGGTCGTACACTGCGTTGATGTTCCTAGAGGCTTGTCCCCTATTCTTGTCACAAGGATAATGGCTTGATCTGAAACTACCCAAAGATGTTAGAATCTTTGGTTCTTAACGTCGAGTACTCAGGGGAAGATGCATTCGTTGATGCTAAAACAAGGGCGATCATCCAACTTGTATAGATAAAAACTGGTCTGGGTCACATGAGGCCTTATTCCGAGGTGAGGGGTTTAAATGCACCACCTTCAGACGGCCCCACCTCCAGACGGCATGAGGGCACAACGGCGCCATCTTGGTTCGAAATGGAGTGTTGGGACACGGCCCGACGCCTTATCGCCAACAAGTCCCGATCTAAACAATTCCTCTGAACAATTCCTCTGAACAACTCCTCTGAACAATCCCTCTGAACAATTCCTCTGAACAATTCCTCTGAAACATTCCCAATTCCCCGTGAACAATTCCCAATTCCCCGTGAACAATTCCCAATCGGGCTTCTTTCGGGCCAAGTGGCGTCAGAGGGGGACTGTTCTTGTCTCAGAACATCACGACACTGCATGAGTGGTAACCACGGCGCTGTACCTGATAGGGTGCAACTGGAGCCGCCTCGTCTAGGCTTCGGAGATAGGTGCTCAGGACTGGGCACGCCTTTCTCGAGGTGGTTAGAGGGTGCGCTTCCCCTTGTATCCGCAAGATCAATTGTGGATCCATGGGTGGCACGCTACCGATGGTGGATCTAACAAAAGAGGTATTCCTGGTAAACTGAAAACTCCTTCAACAAGTAACTGAATACATACGAGAGCCGCAGGGGTTTTCGTATTGGGCATGAAATGTGCCAGTGACGATTGAACACATCCAATATTCGGTTGAGTCCCCGTTTGGTGGGGTTGATCTTGAACGAAAGTTCTTTGAAGTGTCGGTTTATATACCTGGAGGCACTAGTAGCTGTGAGAGTTATGGAGTATTTTGCGTTGAGGCTTTAGTGCTTTGACATTCTTCACATGATTCCATACGTTTGCAAAGTCCTCTGCACGTATTTTAAATAGTGCCGACTGAGTAATTCATGTGTTTTTCAAAGTCGCCTGTGACCTGCGTGTGGATCATTGATGTATTTCATAATCTCGGTTCGACGGCACCCCGCTGGTATGCACACACGCCTTGGATCGGTGCTGGGAATAGCGTATTTGAGTTGTCCTCACCAAAGGCTACACCTTGAGATGGGATTTCATCTTTGGTGGATTGTTTCATAGAGATTGATCGGATTAACCTCTAGATTAATGGGCATATCTTTCATAAGCATTCTGATGACATTTGGAAATCATACTTCCAAATATTGCTCTCCATTCCAAATATTGCTTTCAATTTCGAAATAATTTCTGAGGAGATTCACTTGCCTGCTTAGGAAATGACCACACAATTGCCCTTGATGAATTCAAAATCATATCTAAGAAACCGAGATTTCGCCTTTTTCCTGCCGATGGCGATTTGAGATGTCGGATACATTGTAATGACAGGTCTCCACTTAGAGTATGAATGACTTGCCTACTAAGATTGCCTCCATTCCTGTAAAGCATAGAATTGCGAGAAATCTTTTTCCATGTCTCTGCTCCTTGGAAGTTCCTGAATTTGTGGCAACAACGCCTAATTGATTTGCGCCTTTTCGACTTGATTGGAAGCTGCACGGAGTGATAGTTGCTAACGTCCGTGTGTACAACGTAAGTGTTTTCTGAATGGCACGCCAAAAGTATTGCAGACAGCTGTTCCTTGAGTTGTTCAAAACTCTTGACAAAATGTCCACTGTGACTTTCCGGCGGTATAGTCGGGTATGCACCTGGTATGTTTGGAGAGTCGTTGATGAACATGTGGGAGTAACCCACGAGGAGAAGGTAGCTCTGAGCTCCTTCGATTGACTTGATATCCCTCCATTTAGTGGTAGCCTTGTTTTTAGATGCCTTGCACCCCGGTTCCAACCGCACGTCCAGAAAAGCCCAATTCCGTCCAAAATAGCACTTATTTGCTTTAGTAAGGAAGTTGAATTCTCTTAACCGATAGTGGCCAGGGGCCTGTCGTGTTCGTAATTCATGAGGACAAATTGCGCATTTCTGTCTTTCCCTGACTGATTCCCGTTAACATGGCTTTGAAATATTGCCGAGGGTCAAGGGTGGTGATATGATTCCAGGCGAACCTTTCGCAATGCCACCAGAGCCTTATCCTTGATCGGCGATCTTCTATCAGATAATGTAGCACAAATTCGTCGTTTGGAAAGTATTTTGAATACCTCCAAGTCGCCAGCCACAATTACCATTTTGAGAAATGCCCCTTGCAGTAACCACATCAAGAATTCGTGGCGAGTTCACACACACCATCACCTCATAACGTGCCACAGTCGGAAACGCTCCGTAATTGGTGACGAACATACCCACCACGTCCTTGATTTCAGCAGTAGGACTCCGTATTGGGCGGGGATAGCACACAGGGTTTCCAAGAAGGCATTTCGGTCATGGTCCAACTAGTCGGTGCCAGTCGGGGGACTGTGCTTGATGTTGGCCAATAGGTCAGTCTCGCACTCGTTGTCTGACGTACATTCCTCACAATCGGGGGTGGACATGACTGTTGAACTGTTGATTTCAAGATTCATTACATTGCAGGGGACTTTGTTCTAGTACACGTTATTCCCATTTCTTGTGGACAACTCCTACTTTCCAGAGTGGTACAAGTCTCTTCCCTGCCGCGGCGGTTATCGCCGCGGGCACCGCATGCCGGCGCACTATATGCAGTACGGCACCCTGCCAACCGGACAAGTCGGAGTCAAGGTCAAAGTGCGGTTTAACCGATTTGCACAAAGCAACCGGGCAGGAAAAACTCCCACTAGTGTAATATTCGATGCAGTATCACTCAGGTATGTGTACTTTGGAACGGGTTGAACAGCATTGTTGATGTTCGAGTTCACACTAGGGCTCTTGAGGGTCTGGTTTTAGTGGACATTTAGACTAGTCTCGCTACCACTGATATTCTGTCCAGCGCCGTGGCGCCATTGTATCAATGCTGGTCAGATATTCGCGCGCACTGCGGACGCTTCGGGGGCGCACGTGACCGCCCGGCTCGCGCGTCGGGCCGGTGTGTGCAGGCAGACAAAAACATAAACAAAACACGCTTTTCTCCCGTGTGCAAGCAGCATTGCCCTAGAGCATCCACCCATGCCTAGTCTTTGACCAATCCCAAACGCCTATCCATCCACTCGTCATCCCCCATTCTCCAATCGCCAATCCATTCCTGTCCATCCTAATCCGACCCATCTATTAAACCCCATATTTTCCCGGTTAGCGCTCATTTGCCTCTCCGACTCTTTCCCGCCCCATCATCGTCATTCTGGGCCATCCATTAATCTCCACATATCGCATTTAGACCTCTTCCGAGATCGATCTCCTCATTTATTCATGAGCCCATCACTGGTCACCTGTTCAAAGACGTCCCACTAATACACCACACCTCTAGACCCCGGTCGCAATGTCGGATCGCCGAAGACTGCACCGCTCGTCAGGCATTTACAAAGCGTTTGCCTCAAACGACGTACACTACCCCAAAGATGTCATGCCACTCCAGACCGCTCAGAGCCTAGAACGCTGGCACCACTTGGCCCAGGGTATGAACACGCTAGCCCAAAACATCCACCTGCTAGCACGCATCCACTCTGCACTCGCAGACAAGTTCAACGAGTCGTTTGCCAGTTTCCTCTACGGCTTGCTCATCACCATGTTCTGCAACAACTTCCCGGAATCGCCCAACAAGGAGCTATACGAGCACAAGAGCATCAAGGGCCTCAGCCTGCGCATCGACACCCTCCAGGACCGCGTGCGAATGGCCAAGGCGAAAAACCAGCAGCTCCGCAGCGAGGTGGAACGCCGGAACCGCCAGACCACGCCCGGGCAGGGTCTTTTAGCCAAAGCAGAGCCTCGGCGTGCTGACTCGCGCGTGAAGATAACAGAACCGCCGCGGCTTGAAACGCCCACGAGGCACCACCCCCGCAACCCATTGTTCCAAAAACCAGTGCCCAAGGCTCTCACGGTGCACAAGCAACCCAGCCAGAGGCTGGCCACCGGGGCCGCCATGTCGCTGCACAAGTTTTCCGTGGCCCATGATGATACGTACTCCACCAACGACTCATTTTTGGAAATGCCCATTGCAGACCCCAACTTGAACCAGCCGCCCCGCTACATGCAGGGCCTCTTTGACAAGTCGGCCTCAGCCAACACGAGGAGGTCTGCTGCAGGGCCCCCTTTGGGGAAACCACAACGAGTGTCCAAACCTGCCCGCGGCAGTGCTGCACAGAGAGCCCAGAGGGCCCGAGAGAACCGCCTCAGCACGAGGCCCCCTTTCAGGTAGAGCATAAGCGGACGAAGTTGTGCAGTTGAAGATGAGGCATTCAGGGCGTGTGACGAGTTATCATCTGGTAATCACAACATCCCTCACCTCAAAGTGTGACAGTGGTCCATCACATCAAAGTGGTGACCGTGGTCCACCACCCTTCACAGAATGAAGGAGGTCCAAACTCCACGTTTGAAACTGGTCTACCATTTTCACCCATTCCTAACAAGCATATGCCAGGTGTCTTGAACCATTTGATATCTTGACTCAGAACACCAAGTGGTGGGGAGTAGCCTTTGTTTTGTCATAATATTCACCAAAGATACAATTGGGCTACTTCGATGTTTTATATTAGAGTCGCAGCTTCCAACAGATTTGCGAGACTTGCGAGTTTGCAGTTCTGTTTGCTCCAAACCTTCGATAGCTCATGGTCTATGTGACTTACAAGGATGTATGGCCAGGGTGCAGCCGTGATAGAGCCGAAACAATACAAGTCTGCGGGACGGCACGATAAATGTACCAGTAATAGAATCGGGGTTCTTCCAAGGGCAGTGCTTGAACCACAAGTTGGCCGATAGACTCCCCAGGCCAGATCAATTTCCAAATAATCCAGATTAATTTCCAATAATAGATGAAGTCTCCTAATAATCCAGATGAATTTCTCTACTACTCGAGGAATTCCCCTGGCCAAATGTAGTTACAGGAGCAGCACCAAAGGATTCCACACGTGCACCACTGAAGAGCCTGGAGAGTGCGGGAAAGGGTAGGTTTGTAGGGGAAAGGGTAGGTTTGTAGGGAAGTAACTTTGTCGAGCCAGCCTAGCACCTTTGTAGCTCATTAAAGCCAGAAGCGCCCAGAATAGTCCCCGCATGGCAAAGCAGTTCGCTTGTTCGGGTCTCGGATCATGCCTCGCTTTCTGCCTCACAGACTATTCCTTGAGCTTGAGGAGAAGCTCGTACTTAATCTGCAGCACGGGCTTCTGCTGCTGCGAGGCCATCACCAAGAGGTAGTCTCTGTTCAATAACAGGTTCATGATCTGGTCTCTTCGGAGCTCTTCGTGGTACCCCAAGTGCCTCTCCATGGCAATATGAGCGGCAGGTTGGTTCAGGTGGTCTTTCTTGAGTCTTTAGTCTTTATTCTCGTTTTCTTGCAGTATTCTAGCAAGACTGTAATCTTTTAGTGATGTAGTGATGTTGTGATCTAGATGTTGTAGTAGGGAGGAGGGTCAGGAAGGCAGTGGTGTATGAAGCGCGCACAGTCCTTCATACACTAGTCAACAAGCTCTCTCTCATCCCCATTCAAGAGCCGATGAGTGAAGTATCAGCAGAGGAAAAAAGACGCATCTTGAGAGAGCGCAGACAGGCCAAGTTGGCGCATGGCAACGCGTCCAGCCGGTTGAACAAGATCCTCAACAATGGCTCTGCCGCTCCGTCTCCGGCCGTGCTGGAGGGAGTGGCCCCACAGGGCATGGACGGTTCAGGCGGAGTTGGGGATTTTGGCCTGGAACCCACTGGTCGGGTTCAAGCGACTGGCCAGATCAACGGGGCTGGACACGAGACTGGACACGAGACTGAACAGATCAACGGGACCGGACATGAAACTGACCAGATCAACGGGACCGGACATGAAACTGACAAGATCAACGGGACCGGACATGAAACCGACAAGATCAACGGGACCGGACACGAAACTGACCCGATCAACGAGTACTCTGACTACATTCAACCCCGCCCGGTGGGCAGTGGGCAAACCTCAGGCGGACCCACTCCCGTCCCATCAAATCCTGCAAACTTCCCTCCAGAACAGCCAAACGAACCCGTGCCCTCGGCACCATTGTCTACACAAACGACTCAAGTGCAGGAGGCAACTGCCTCCACCGGACCAGACAAATCCCAGCCCTCGCAAGAAGCCCACGAGGACCCAGAGGGCCCCGACATCTCTTCGGTGTTGAGGCAAAGCGACGGCGGGCCAGCCCCTAACGAACGAAGCGGGGCGTTTGCGTTTGGCGAGGCCGAAGACTTGGATATGGACTCGCTATTGAAGCAGATTTTCAGCGGCGCCAGTGGCTCGGCCGCTTCGCCTGGCGACTCGTCCGACTTCTTCGCCAACATGATGAAGGCGGTGTCCGAAACGCCGGCCGGCGCCGGCCAAATGCCGGGCGATGCGTCGTTCGAATCCAAGATGTTGGCTTTCCAACAATACCAGCAAAAGCAACTCAATGCCCGCTTTGCCATAGTGCGGTTCGTGGTGCACGTGGCCAACTTCGCCTACCACTACCACCGCCAGGAGTCGTTCCGCTCCTCGGCATATGCATACATCCGAGGCCAGGCGCCCGGATCCAGCTCGTTCGCCATGTACTTTGTTTCGGCCGAGATCGCCTTTGTCTCTGCGTACTTCTACTTGATGTCCGAGAAGGGGCTCCTCCAGAAGGCCTCCAGCGACCACCCGATCTCCAAGCTCTTGTCCATGGCCTCTGCCGTGTTCCCACCGGCCCAAGCCTACCAGCCACTCGTGAACACCCTCTTGGTGTACTGGGGCGGCGCCTCCATAATCATCAAGGACCTTCTGCTTGTGGTCTTGTTGTTTGGTGTCATCAGTGCCTTCAATTGACCACTGTGGCTGGGCTCTCCGTTGCATTAGATCTCGCTGCACCAGAGCTCGCTGCACAGACGATTGTGGATGGTGTCACTGTGGACTAAAGAAGAACACTGCACTGGCGTTGCAAACGCTGTGAGAAATCGTGAATGTGGTACTTGATGGTATTCCTCCGGCGGTGCTAGTTTCGTGACTTCAAAGGCGGTTGCTGCTCAGCAGAAAGATGTTGCTCATAGAGAAACTTGAGGCGATAGGTGATAGAGACGATCGACCAAAGGATCAAGCCGAATAGGTAATCAACAAACAATTGTTTCTTAAGATGAATGGAGGAGGATTAATAAGAGGCTTAGAATGCAGTGGCCAGAACCACTTTTAATGGTGTGAGATGATTCCAGTGAGGCTGGCACTAACTAGAAGGCCTACCCAAGAGATGTCCAGGGCGTATGTATCAACTTTGAATGACTACTTGGATGAATCTTGAAAGAAGCCCGAATCCAATATAAGCTTTAAAAACACTACTTCCTGAGTGATAAGGAACGGCGACCAGAAAAGGAACGGTTATGTGCTATCCGTCTCAAGTGTTTGGGTTTCGATGAAGCACTTTTAGCTTTGAATGATGGTGCTGCGCCAGAAATGTCCGCTCGGGCTAAGAGACTTCATATGGCCAAGCTTCTTAGGCACCCTTGAATAGATTGGCTTCAACTCTTGCAATCCGTCTATGGTGCAGTGCACTCACGTGCCCGGGCATGATCGACATTGGCTGAATTCAGGCCGAATTCTCTTTGCTGAGGCTCGCACCAAGGCACAGGCCCGCGGCAGCGAGCCCTCAGTGAGCCAGCCCAAGCCAGATTCTTCCAGTGTGCCATGCGGAGCCACCAACATTCAGGCCAGCAAGCCTAGCTGCACCACAAGACTGCCCCGGTGTTCGTTTCACTGACTGCACATAATTGATTCAGATCCAATGATGGTATGTTCTAGTGGCTGATGACATGACTGATGACATGACTGATGATCCCATGACGCTTTAATGACTTCTTCAATTCTTGAGCAACCCTGTCTCAAAACAGATTCAATCAAAGCTTAGGAGAATTATTTCCATAAGTTCTCAGTTTCCATTCGCAGTCAAGCATCGTATTAAGGTCCATCATGTGTTCAAACCATCAAGTTTCTCGTTCGTCCTTGTTGCAGCAGATCAGCTGAAATGTTTTATTTGTTTTCAAGAAGTTCCTGATTCATGACATCAGGGCTCTGCTTCCGAGCAAGTGAGACAAAAAACTTGATTTTCCACAGGACCGAGATGCCCCTTGTCTTCTGATTTTGAATGATGGAAAGTGATTCATCAAGTTTTCTTTAGTTCGCGAGCCTTCTTTGCTGCCCTTGGCGATTTAACTTTTGGATCAGTCAAAAGTGTGAATTTCAGGCCGCACATTCTCTGACAATGTAAATATGCCTTTTTTCTTCCGTTGACCCCCGACTTGCAAATCATCTGTGGCTAGACTCTCACGCTGTCCAGCAATATGAAAAGCTCTGGTTGCCGTAGGTGGCACGTATCTGGGAGCGTGTAAGTCCTGCTTTAATGAATGCCTTCCTGATGACATGATAGTATAGCGTGTCTGTGCCCGCTGCTTAATCAAAAAATTTGACTTTGTCCCAACACCTGTTGCGTGTGTTGACAATGTCTCTCTTCGAGTGTCCCCTGGTCGGACGCCATCCCCTTGGCGTATATACAAAAGCCCTACAAGTTCTGGGCTATGTCCTTCTTCTTGGCGGCAATCACCTTTTCGGCACTGCCAAGCCTTTTTTTCTTGTAGAACATGAGGAGCAAAAGCACGGAGCTGGCAATCGAGACCCCAAACCACGTTATCAAGTACTGGAAGTGGTTGTTGGAGAAGTTCACCTTCGGTATAGCTGCTATGGGCACGCCTCGGCGCATGAACTCCAGCTCCTGCCATTCCAATGTGCTGTCATCGGTGGCCTCTGGCAAGTGATCCCGATGCGTTTTGTTAGTTCTCCCGCTGAATAACCACCACCCTTTTGGCTCAGATGGCTGCTTTTCACTCTCGTCTGGGCCAGTCCACGTAGGCTGGTCTCTCAACGAATACATCATCTGCGCGTAAACGGGCAACGACCCTGACTGTTGCGCCATCCCCTCCACGTCTGGCACGTAGAAGAGCCTCGAGCCCTGCTCATGGTCGTATTGGAGATGCGACTTCTGCGGCATACACCGAAGCATAGCCTCGATGGTTATCTCGCCCTGCGGCATGGCCAAGTGTGACAAGTAGCCCTTGCTACGCGACTGAGGAACGACCTTCTCCTTTTTGATCCATCCACGCTCAATTAAAATAGGCTTTCCGCCGTCGCTCCGCACAAAGGGCGTCACCACTAAGTACCCGAGTTCACCATGGCGTAACCTGGGCCCTAGAAACATCTCTTGGTCGTAATTGAAGGTCCCGCGAACCTTAAAGCGCCGATACTCAAAATCCTTGATCACCGACGGATCGATGACTGCGGGTAGCCCATCTAGTGGCTCTGCCGCTAGCATGTGTTCGGAACGCTTGATGAGGTCCACTTTCCACTGCAACCGCTTGACCTGCCAGCATCCCAACCCAAAACTGATCACTGGCATGGCCACCATGAGACCAAACATCACTTTGCGGAAAATGGGCGCCTTGGCCTGGTTTTCCGCCTTGGCTAGGTTATTGACCGAAGACTTGATTGGTTCCCAGTCCATATTGAGCGTCTTGACACCCCTTTTCGTGATTGCACGCCTGGCATAAGATCTCGAAAGCATCTTGTCTCCCTTGTACTGCTGTGGTTCTGAATTAGCTGATGTGTGGGAAAGTGGCTAGTTTCGTAACGTGGAGTTCGCGCATGGTGACCCGCGCTCTTATAGGACTGCGTTTGCTTGACCGCCCCTGAGCTCTTTTGCAGCCATGCTCATTTTGGCTATATAAGGGCACTGGCCGCCATGTTTTGCTGCTTCCCTCGACCTTTTCTAGAAGCCACCGAAATCTATACTTGCAACCAATTTGTGCCCATTCTTGAATGTCTTGGAACCCAGCACCTCGCTCGAATCGGTTTTAGGTGACAAGGCTGAATCGATAAGGGACTTGTATCAAATCTTAGGGTGCCTTGGAATGCGAGAGTCATATTCATGAATGGAAAGGTAAACGGCTTGGAAGAAAGTTGGAAGACTGTGTGCTGAGGCCTGTATACGTAAGAAAGCTGGGGCGGGGGTCGCGCTGAGCACAATCGTCAGAAGTGCGCAGTGTGCACACCGCGATGATGGTGTCAGAAAAAAACTTCTCAAGCCTGTTCAGTACCACCTCTTCTACAAACTAACAATGGGCGGTCTCGACTATCTACTTTTCGAAGAGGCCACTGGTTTCGCCATTTTCAAGGTCTTAATCCAACAGGATGATATCTCCGTGAGGCTGAAGGAAGTCCAAGAGGCTTCGCTGGATTTCTCCAAGTTCTCCAAGATGGTGGAGCTTGTTTCTTTTGCCCCTTTCAAGGGTGCAGCCCAGGCGTTGGAAAATGCCAACGACATTTCGGAAGGTTTAGTCAGTGAATACTTGAAATCCGTGTTGGAATTAAACCTTCCAAAGCCATCCAAGAAGGAGAGAATTACGTTGGGTGTCTCCGACAAGAACTTGGGGCCATCCATCAAGGAATACTTTCCGTACGTCGATTGCATTTCGAATGAAATCGCGCAGGACTTTTTGAGAGGTATTCGTGTTCACGGATCGCACCTTTTCAAGGACTTGCAGGAGGGAGATATCGAGAGAGCACAGTTGGGATTGGGACACGCATTCTCCAGAGCCAAGGTCAAGTTCTCCGTGCAGAAAAATGACAATCACATCATTCAAGCCATTGCGCTTTTAGACCAGTTGGACAAGGACATCAACACCTTCTCCATGAGAGTCAAGGAATGGTACGGATGGCACTTCCCGGAGTTGGCCAAGATCGTCCCAGATAACTACACTTACGCCAGGCTTGCACTTTTGATCAAGGATAAGGCGAATTTGACGGACGAGGACGTGCACGACGTGGCGGCTTTGTTCAATGACGATTCCGCCATCGCACAAAGAATCATTGACAACGCCAAGATTTCCATGGGCCAAGACATCTCCGAGCTAGATATGCTCAACGTGTCGACATTCGCGGAAAGAGTGGTGTCCATCTCCGAGTACCGAAGCAAGTTGTACCAATATTTGACGGACAAAATGCACACGGTTGCGCCCAACTTATCCACCTTGATCGGCGAGGTAGTGGGAGCGCGGTTGATCTCGCACGCCGGTTCGTTGACCAATTTGTCCAAGCAAGCAGCGTCCACGGTGCAGATCTTGGGAGCAGAGAAGGCGTTGTTCAGAGCTTTGAAGACCAAGGGCAACACTCCAAAGTACGGCTTGATATACCACTCGTCTTTCATTGGCAAGGCATCCACCAAGAACAAGGGCCGGATCTCCAGGTACTTGGCCAACAAGTGCTCGATTGCTTCCAGAATCGACAACTACTCGGACGAGCCCACCACCGCGTTCGGGCAAATATTGAAGAAGCAGGTCGAGGACAGATTGAACTTCTACGACACCGGCTCCGCGCCAATGAAGAATTCCGATGCCATCAAGGAAGCGTTGGCTTTGGTTGGCGACTCTATGGACGTGGTGGAGGACGACGAGCCCATTGCCGGGTCAGAGGAGAGCGAGAAGGGAACGAAGGAAAAGAAGGAGAAGAAGGAAAAGAAGGACAAGGAGGAGAAGAAGGAAAAGAAGGAAAAGAAGGAAAAGAAGGAAAAGAAGGAAAAGAAGGAGAAGAAAGAAAAGAAGGAAAAGAAAGACAAGAAGCGTAAGGCAGACGATGACGAGTCGCCCAAGAAAAAGAAGAAGAAGTCCAAGGATTAGATGCCCACATTCATATAGCATGTAAGAAGGTAATTGACTATTTAGTACACCAGTACTGTTGGAGCATGGCATAGCTGTAGTATGTACCAGGGAACAGGACCGTCGCAGCCTCAGTGCTCACAGAAGTTTTCGTGATTGGTGGCTTTGGGGATCATCAACTTGAATAGTTGGAAACCACGTCCAGTCCCACCTCAGGCGATCCCAATCCTTCCATCCCTTATGCATATCATGGTTCTCGCAATATTATGTACTCTCAACCGGAACAGTGTAAGCATTGCACGGCTTCCGACTTGGTATATGGACTCACCATAATCTTGAAGTATTCAACTCCGGTCCTCACTTCGGTAGAAAGGAGGTCGATGGCCACAGTCACTCCTCTAAACAAATCTTCTAGATTGTAAGGGACGAATAGAGCGTGGCTGCTCCGATTATCCACTGAAAATACCTTTTGCGCCTGTAGCACCGGTTTGCAGATTGTTTTCGCTGTTGCCACACACCATGATAAGGAGGATGAGAAGGATGTGAAACAGCGTTTCTCAGGGGGCTTGTTGCGGGTACAGACCTGGGTCTTGGATTCCCATCCAGGCAAGGGTTCGGAAGGGAATCTAGCCAGGGAAGGGTTCGGAAGGGAATCTAGCCAGGGAAGGGTTCTGGAAGCACGTGTAACAACAAGTCCCTCAGGCAAAAGCATCGTCATTTGATCAATGCAGGGTTTCTAGAGAGCTGCAAGTGACCCGTGCGTTTCCTGCGGACAAAGATTCATTGGAGCACTCTATGATGTACTGGTACTAAGAAGTAGAGCAAGCGTCAACGACGAAGGAAGTGCTAGTGGGCAAATCAAATTGGGAGAAGCTGATAATGTCTTGCCAGTAACATCAATGTGGGAAGATCTACCTCTAAGTTGCACAATAGTGGGGGGGGGGAAGAAGGGTGGGGCAAAACACCATGAGATCCGATTATATGTAGACGAGTCTAGTGATGTGACGGAACGAAATATATTGCAAGCCACTATATCGCTCCTTCTGTACGTTTGAGGTGAGCTGTGGGAACTAGTCTTCTACGTTGCCCAAGTGAACATAGAGCAGTGAAGTGCGATACTTGAGGGCTCTCTATCAAACAAGAATAATCAGCTGCTAGTTTTACTCCCTACAAAGTCGTTCAATCACTGGGTATCACTGTATCACTGGGTATCACTAGGTCAGTCATAATGTATCCAGTCTGTGGAGGTGCATGGTCCAAACCATGATCGCGGTCTCTACTCTAAGTAAAGTGGTAGCACTCACTGGCAAAAGTATGATAATATTTTATCTTTTATTTGGTTTCTATCTACAGTTTTTTGCGGAAGTATATGCTTCAGAAGAATCAAAGAAAAGCCTAACTTGATCTGTCTGCGATAATCACCTGCAACGCAATCCAAGGTGATATGATGCATCAGAGTGTCAAGCGGTATAATGCACGTGTGCTGGGTTTCCCGACGCTATTCCTTCTATGTGCTGAAGGCCACTGGCGTTTGGGCTGAACATCTTTGAGTCATCTGTATCTTTGAGTCATCTGTATCTTTGAGTCATCTGTATGGAGACACATACGCGTGCCATCTCGAATATGGGTACTAAAAGAAGGAAAAGCGAATCCTGAAACACCTCTCTCACCCCTCGTTCTCTTTTATATTGTTGATTTATTTATATTTGATCAATTTCTCCAACATGGATTTATTGCTAAAATCTTGTCGTCCCCTCAATACTTGATTACTCGGGCTAATCAACAACCCACCGAGAAGAATCCGGACTTTCGATTTCGCCTTGGAGCATACGTTGCAGGCGACCTGGATCTCGATGTACCCAAGGTGGACAAATCAACCATGTAGCTAGCCCTCGTGTGGAGCCGCATCTTTACATGATTCCAAGAAACTACTGACGCGTAATCTGGTCTAACTGAGCTTAGGTGAATATGGCGGATTTCTAAAGCATTTAAACAGCTTTTAGAGGATGCTTGTCAGGTTCTATAGATGTAAGACTAAGAGAAGGAAGTATATTGTTGATGATCCGTGAAACAAAGGGGACACATCCGAGTTATATAGAAGCCGGCAGCGACTGCGCCACGTATTCGGGCCGTTATCGGGAGATAAGGACTTTATCGGGCGAGTCGTGCCGAGTGGCTGACTGATAAGGCTTATTGAGATAAGGGCTTATCAGTCTAGATCTCGGGAGGAGGGAAACCTAGTGGTCTGGACCGAGCATGGAGGCGAGGTCTGACGTCATACCGCGTCTAGCCGTGCATCGTAGTTTAATTGAGTGTCTATGGGTAGTACACTACCCATGGGGAGCCTAACAATGCTATTAGTTTTACATTAAAAGAAACCAAGACTGAATACTTATAAACCTTTATCAAAAAGAATGATGTTATTCATGACTCCGCAATCCCTTCCTTTATACCCTGTTTTAAATCAATTTCCTCTACCTTTGAACATTTCCTTTCATACAGATACATTTTCATCCAACGTCCCTTTAAATGCCGCAAACATGAAAGTTCTGATTAGCGCCTTTTATATCAATACTTTGTATCTCCACTGCACATTCCCTTATCACACTTTTTTTCCAGTGTACAAATTTCCCTTATCACACTTTCTCCACTGCACAAATTTCCCCTATGTCGTGAGGTGTGACTTGCCTGAAGACTAGCCGCTTTCATCCGTATATGGCCTCATGAACGTTCAATGCTGGCTTGAACCGAATTCTGGCATAGGGGGCCAAATGCTATCATGTCAGTAAATACAGAATTACAAAAGATTACAAGCCTTCATCATTTGACAGTATCAGTGGCTTAGAACAAGATTTGGAGAAAGCTATCGTCTAATGCGGATGTTATAAGCCGTTTTTGGGGGTTGGTATGGTGTAGAATCAGAATTGGACAGAGATATTAATGAATCAGGACGACACCAATCCATGGCCATCATTCCTATGATTCAGAGCAGTCAGAAAGACATCACACCCGAGGTGAACGTGAACTCCGAGTACACGAGGAGGCATACGACTGCCACGGACAAAGTGTGTACCTTCAGAGTGCTGCTTAGACGATTGGATAGGAGAGGCAATGCGGACTATTTAGACTTGCGAGGAGCTATTCCGAGTACTGGCTCCACAGAGGCGGTTCTAGCACTGGGGGTTCGACAGGTGCCATAAAGAGACTGTGGCTGATCTGATGGTTCTGTTGGAAGAGACTGTGGCTGATCTGATGGTTCTGTTGGAAGAGACTGTGGCTGATCTGATGGATCAGTTGAAAGAGACTGTGGCTGATCTGATGGTTCTGTTGGAAGAGACTGTGGCTGATCTGATGGTTCTGTTGGAAGAGACTGTGGCTGATCTGATGGATCAGTTGAAAGAGACTGTGGCTGATCTGATGGATCTGATGGGTCTGATCCAACGGACGAGATGTAAAAAGAAGAAAAGCCGCAAGAGAAAAGGCCTGGCAGCTGACCTCGGGCCAAGGTCCAGATGAGTGGCCCAAAAAACCACCCGCCTTCTTTCACGGCCTGGCCTTTGCCTCGTGATCGCTTCTCGACTTGCAGAGCAGCGAAGCCGACCCCAGGGTCCCAGCCGCGTTTGTTTCGGCGTCCGTGCTTTGGCTCGTGCGCCCTAGATTTCGACCGGGGACGCTTGCCAACTGGCCCGTTCTCAAGGTCTGCCTTATCCCTATCTTTGCACTTGATACCATTAGCCGCTCCCCCAAGCGTGGGACTCCGATTGCATCGGTTTCTTGTCGCTCCAAGTGAAGAGTGCCTCATATTGGCATGCCGATGCCGGGCTGCAACTTACACCCGTTCCACCGCTTTGGACAGCGAGAGGCCTTCGTCTGATGCCCCTTCTTAGCCGGGCTTTGGCTTTATGGGTTTGGCTTTGGCTTTATGGGTTTGGCTTGCTCCTTGGGGCGGTTGATCGTTAGTCGGAACCTCCAGCCCTCATCTGGCTACGCCTCATCTAGCTTAGAATCTGGCCCATTGGCCGGTCTTGGCCGTTGACTGCGCTTAACCATTAACTGGGCTCGGACTTGCTTAGATGCCCCCTTGACAGGCTCTTGCTATCACTAACAAGGCCGCCCCAGAAGTTCATGTATTCGGACTATACCCTCGGCAGACCCACTAAGAACAAACACTGGCCTTGGAGGACCGCGCAGTGAAATAGCCCGAGTCGAGCAGCTCGTCGCTGGCAAACGCAAAGTTGCCTGCAGCCAACATTTGATAGCCAAACTCGCTGAAGTTATCGTGGTCTTCTGCGCCGTCGTGCTGGTTGGCTTCGGCGCTCTGCAACACGAGGGTCTCGTCCGACCCGCCAAGCTCCATCAAGTAGCCCAGCAACCCCGACGCGCCAATCAGGCCCAACGTGTTGCCATCGGGTTGCGGCAACCACGTCACCAGGGTCTCCTGCGCGTTGAACTCTTCGTCCACAATGAACCGCACCTGCTTGAGGAGCCTAGTGGGGCCGCTGCGTAGCTCCAAAAACCCACACTCGTTATCCACGGGCTTGGCCGTGTCGATGAACGTGCCTTCAAACGACAGGATGGGCGATAACAAGAGGTAGTTGCGCCCGAAGATCGAGGGCACCACCTGGTTGTTGAAGTTGGCCTCAGGGTTTGTTTCCGACGCCTTCTCCAGCGAGCTTGACGAATCGCTGCCGGCCTGTTCCGAGTTGCCCATGCTTGCTTTTCCCCCATTCACTTTTCCTGGACCTTGGTTTCCAGTGGCATTTGCTTCGTTTCGGTCATTCCCACAACAGACATTACTGTTTCCAGAATAAATGTTCCCGGACCCTCCGGACCCTTCTGCGTTGGGAGGCGTGTTTGGAAGGTTTTGCAACGTTTCAAATAGCATCCTGATCAACATCCCCAACGCAGGCTCATGCACCACAGAATGCTTGCTCGATACGATGCTGGCCGTGCTACTTCGCCGCACAAGCCTACCCGAAACGCTGGTATGCTGGAGGGCTGCCGCCTTCACGTCCAGCTCCGAGCGTCTCGACACCAAGGCCTCGTTGATGTTGCCCGTGGACTTCAAGTACTCGAGAGCCTGTTGGATGAGCAATATGCCAGCCTCTCGAGGCAGCACCAGCGAGTCCAACATCGTCACCGACGCTCCCAACATAGTGTGAGGCAAATGCAAGGGATCCAGTCCCGCCATCAAGCGCCCCGGCGCAGATTTCGTCACGAGCGATTCCACCATGCTAGCCAGGCCCAGCCTGACGTCGGGCACCTCTCGCGTCTGCAATGTGGCGTGCTCCAAGAACTGACACACCACACAGTCATCCAGTGCGCCGTGCTCCGTTGCACACCGCGAGGAAACTTCGTCAATCTTGGGCATTGGAGCCACATTGCGGGAGCTCTGCACCATGCACAACTGCCCCGAGCTGGCGCCCGTGGCGGGGGGTGCGTGGGGCTCCTCGGGGGGTTGCCCCGGCTCCAGGGTGTGCATCTTCGGGGCACTTGTCCGGAACACGGCGCTGAACACGTGGGGGAGGTGGGGCTTGTGCGAGTCCCGTTGCATGTACCCACGAACCTTTCTGTAGCCGGAGGACGTGGGCCGAACCATCTTGTGCGCCACGTTCTCCAATGCCGCGGTTTGTTTCTTCAAGGGCTCCTTCAACTTCTTGAACTCTGCTTTGGAAGTCTCGAGCCAGTACTCTGCATACGACATCAACCCACTAGGGGAGGTTTCGTGCGAATTCACGGCAACGCCAACAACCGTGACGTTTTCGGCGCGGTCCGCTTGCAAATTGGAGATGCACAGCGCCACGGGATCCACCGCCGACGCGGCGAACTCGGGCACGGCCACCGGCGTACATGACAAGTCTGGAATGGCCACGGACGACGAGGAGATGGTAATTTTCTGAGCTGGCTTGGACAAACCCTGGGCAGGCACCGCGCCCCTGGTTGGCGGCCGCGGAAGCAACTCACTGGGCCGCTTCTTGGCACGAAGAGTCTTGTAGCGAAACACGTGCTTGTGCTCTATACTGCGAGGCCGTGGGCGGCCGTTCAAGCGGGAACCGTGCAATGGGGCGGAAAACGCTTGGTGAAGGCGGGTCCTCCCGAGCCCAGCGCGGGGCAGCATATTGTGGATCAACATCAGCTTCGTGAAAGGCACATACCTGGTGTTGAAGCGCTTTGACAATGTGGGCGCTGCCAAGCTCTGGTCTCTGCGCCGGACCCGTGGGGTTCGAGCCAGGCCCAAGATGGTCCTCTGCTGCCTGCGCAACTGCAAATAGCTTTCATGATTTTGAGCCAAGATATCAGTGTAGGTAGATTTGGTAGCAATGGTTTGAGTTCCCGTCATTAGCAAATGTGCATGGTAGAAGAGAAATGGCGGACGAATTTCACCGTTAAAACCCGCACGCAGAGGCCACAGACACAAATATCACCTGCGTGACACAAACAAGTTCCACGACGCACACTGCTCGGCTTTGCAAGCTCGGCACAATCAAGAGATTCTGATTCGGCCCACTCCGAGACTACCCTTTTGAACGTAATATCATGAAATCCACGCGACATTGCGCAAACAAGTTTCAATCCCGAAGTAGTCCCATACGGAAAAAATTCGGACGAGGAAAAACCCGGTGAATCAAAATAATGTCCGTCATTCGGGCAGCTGTTGGTCATTCGGGCAGCTGTTGGTCATTTAGTAGACAAATCTTCAAAATTTAAATCGCCTCTGAATCATACCCACAATCCCACAAGCAGTCAGGTTGTTGCTTATAGCGTTATGGAATGGCCCTGTTTCCATAGCCAGCCAACGGTCCATTCCATAGCCAGCCAAGGGCCCAAAAAAAGGCCCCAAGCCAAACTTCCGGCAGCTCTCATGGTCGCAAAATGGACCCTGCAATGGACTCTTTGCTCAAGCACTTATCAACCACCGCATTGACCGATATCTCAAATGGAAATCTGATGATTGTCCACTTATGTATAGGGATCGAGTGATTCGGGCAGGACGAACTGACGGTCTAATGATCCACTGCCTCAACTTGCTCGGAAACACTTTTGCCCAATTCTTGATCAAGCTTGAGCATTTAGGCTGCGTCTGAGTCTGGGAAGCCCCGCAACCTCTAGCATTTTGAATACAGGCGAATGAACCCTTGCGTCAGGGAACTCAAGCAAAATTGACTTCCCAGCCCATTTCGTTCAACATGGCATTCCAATCCACGGCCTTTTCTCCCATGAAATTGGTCAGCCACACTCTCTCGACCATGGACTTCACCCGTACAATATTCCACGGGCCGTAAGACTTCATGAAGTTATCGAACCGCAGCCGCATGAGTTCTTGTTCGTGTGCAGAAACGCAGTGGATACCCGCCATGAAGATGGGGAAAACAAGCGTCGCTTGCACCGAGGTGTGGAGTAGTACATCGATCCGATCAACGAGCTCGGAACACAAGACCCGGCTTTGTAGTGCCGAAGGGTTGATTCTGAAAACCGCCTGCCGGAGGTACAACTTGCACGCCAATTTGAGCGCCTCGAACGCTGTAAGCTGAAGCTCCAAGTCAGTCTGCGAAAGAGGTTCTAAGTCTTCTGGCTCAGGATTGAGCGCTTCAATCGTCTTTTCCAACCGAATTGCTTTCTTTGTGATGCGAGAAATGTGAGTGAAATACCGAACCCGCGACTCGAGGGGATAATTTTTGGGCCCGATTCTGGCGCTTCCTAGTTCTAGGGTTTCATCCAAAGACGCGGGCTCAATCGTGCGACTGAGGCCGAGATTAGCGTCGACATCTCCGCTTTTGGCTTCTCTCCATAATTGGCTAATCTCTCCAATTGCCTTGAAAAGCGACTTCGACACTCCAAGCAACGGGTTCATGTTTCCCTTGGAGATTCCCGCCCTGTCAGTGAATATTTCGGAGTACACCTCTGTCGGAAAGTAGGTGCCTCGATCCACCGTAGAGCTGGCCAATAAATCGTGGTAGGCAAAGTTGGAGATGAGCCAGTGCTCTTCCTTATTGTTGTTGAAGTTCATGATCCCACCACTTGTTTTGAGAAGGTTTGCTCCCCATTTGAGAAAGATTGACCAGTACTTAATATCTCCCCTGCATATTTCAGCGCCGCAAAGAATAAGGAGTGTCGCTAGTTTGTTGACAATTGCACCGCGGTCGATCAGAGGGTCCACTAGACAGGTTCCCATGGTGACGGGACTGGCAGCGCCTAATTCGGATTCATCCTCGATATAGCCGCCACCAGAGTCATTGAGATGGGTGGCCGCTAGCTTGGCGTACTGCGAGCCCTCGACCAACCATTTGCCGCCTAAATGGAATCCTGCCCAAGCCAAGATGCCGTACAACACGCCCTTGTCCCTTTGAGCCAACGGTAGAAACACCCTCTGGTACGAGTTAGAGTCCAAATTAGTGGTGGGTGCAATAGACACCTTCTTGGAGACCGTCTCGCAGTAATAGTTGTAAAGATAGAGATCTCGGGAACTTAGCTCGGGGAGAAGCGAGAGCGATGGCTGGGGCGACGGAGAGTAGCCAGACATGAAGCCCGAAGCAACATCAAAAAGGTGCAGGCCATTGAAATAAAAATCGCCTTCCTGGGGCGTTTTCAAGGGCAGTAAGCAAAGCTTTGCATTATGGTCTTCTTGGCACACCGACGGCGAGGCTCCTTGGCCATAGTCAGTGTATGGACCGGAATCTGGAGTGTTTTCTTGCACAGTCGCTTCGAGTTTCGGAGATAAATGAAGAGTATGTGTAATGTCCTTGAGATAATGGAGAAACGCCAGCGAACTCTCCAGGTCATGACCACTTGCCGCTTTGAAAAGATTCAGAAGCGACGTGAGCCTATTGAGATAGCCGCCCGAGAGCTCGTCGAAGGGGACTTCACCCTCAAAAGGCAAGGGATCATTGCTTAGTTTGGCGCCTGAATTGGGCTCTAGGTCACGCACAAGTTCGCTGGCAACAAGCGCAGGAGGCTCCTGTTTGGTCAAAGGATTGATTGGGTCACTGAGGAGTAGCTGGGAACGCTTTGGAGTGGAAGTGGGCTGCGCATCCAGCTCAGCATATACATGCAGAAGCAGGAGTATGGTACTTGGAGCGACGAGAGGCACTTCCCGGGCGTGAGATGGAGCGCCAATAGACTTGCTCGCCCCTTCAACAACTGCTGGAGACACTTTCTTCCGCTTGCGTAGCTTCAATTTCAGTTCAGTCTCCAGGACCTTCTTTCGTAGCACGCGGATCTCTTCCTTGTTCATGGAGGTGTAATCGACCCACACGCACTCCTTGCCAAGCCTGCTGCAGTCTCGGCACACCGGATGGGTATCGTCACACTTCTTTTTCCTGAACTTGCAGGTCTGGCACCCTGATCTCGATTTGCGGGTGGCTTTGAAGCGATCATTCAAGAGTTGTGCTTGGCGCGTGGAGTCTTGGCTTGCAGGAGTGGCAGAAGTCGCGGAGCTCTTAGCATTCAGAATGGAGGCATTGGGAATGGGATCCTCCAAAAGGGGGCCTTGAGGCTTTGTTTGGGGCGTACGGTGGGCCATCTTGTCTCTACCCCACAACTATCAACTGGTGACTTGGCGGGAGTGCACGGGGGCTATCTTGTCAACACACGTGCAGGACACACGTGCAAACTCACACGTGATGCTCGTCGGTGCTCGGGCCCGAGAACAAATGGGAGAGCCAGGCACGTGACCTACGCGGCAAGCATGTCCAAGCGGTAAGTCTAGGCGGGGGTGCCTGTATGGAGCTTGACTCAAACAGGCATATAGGCGGGCAGTTTGCCCTATCTAGGAAAAGGGGCTCATGGACGGAGTGGGGCTGAGGTAAATATCGGGGTGGTCCCGGAGCTATGGAACGCACCTCGAACAATGCCCTGGAGCTGAAACAATGCACCGAAGCTGAAACAATGCACCAAAGCTAAAAAAAGCGCCAGGGCGGAATCAATGCGTAAGATCCAGGCTCCGGGTTCAAGAATTTGTGGTTGTTTCACTAGGGAAGATGCCGCCGTTGCTCAAGCCTCGATGTTGCCAAGGGGTTGAAGAGGAGCAAAAGAGAATTCGCAGCACGGCGGATGATCACGTGCACCCCGGCCAAGGGTGTGGACGGGTACATGCACGTGCACATACTCACGTGAGTGCTGCCACCAAGAGCCTCCGGTTGCCAGCGCTCGGTTTCAACTCTGGCCCATGCCCCGGAAAACCCATAGGGAAGTTCAAATCTTCATTTTGCGGCAGGCACGGCGCCACAAACATGGATCCGGGCCCGTCAAAAGGGCGGGTCAGTGTGCAGGAGCAAGCGGTTGGCGGTATCGCTGATTCGCAACGGATTTTTTCCCCGAGCTTCACCTCACTTTTTTTTCCACACACCGTTACACCATAATAGCTCCAAATGTCATTAAAGCGTATTAACAAAGAGTTACTCGACTTAGGAAGGTATGTTGAAAGAATTCCTCGCATGGTTGTGGATGGCCCCGTTTGCGTGCCCTCGGAGGCGCAGTGATTTGAAGTCACACGAGCAATAGAAGCGCGTGGAAGGATTCGAAGCAACGTGGAAGGATCACTTGGACTTGCCCCAGTATCGCCAGGGTTTGCACCATCATCGCCAAGATTGGCAACATTGGCGCCAGCATTGCCCCCATGATTGGCCCCTCGATTACCAACTCGAACGCAACCGGGATCGCCGCCAAGATCGCCACCAGGGTCGCCATTACGAATGGCAGTGCAGAAGGCGAAAAGCTTCGAATCTTCGAACGCCCCGTATTGCTCTCGCCTTAGATGTTGAGCGGTGGTGGCAAGTCTTGACCGCCGGCAGTACTCCGTTGGTTCAGCAGCGTCGGTGGCGGCCATATACCACTGGCCAACAACGCCGGTAGCTGCCACGCATCGCCAGGCAGCCATCCGGCGTCGGTGGCGCATCGCCATGAGCAACACAATCACAGCATCAGTACTAACCTTTAGAGATCCACCCTCGTCTTGCTCTGCAGGCCCCGTTGGGGATGACTTGTACCACTGGCAGGCGTCGATTATGGGCCCACCAGACTCGCCATATGCCGGTGGAGTGTTCTTCCTCTCGATCCACTTTCCCACAGACTACCCCTTCAAGGCTCCCAAGGTCAACTTCACCACGAAGATCTACCATCCTAACATCAACGGGTCGGGGTCCATCTGCCTAGATATCTTGAAGGAGCAGTGGTCGCCTGCGCTCACCATCTCCAAGGTTCTCTTGTCCATCTGCTCGTTGTTGACGGATGCCAACCCGGACGATCCTTTGGTTCCAGAAATCGCCCACGTGTACAAGCTGGACAGAGCCAAGTATGAGGCCAACGCCCGGGAGTGGACCAAGAAGTATGCAGTCTAGTAAGCGCTGCTTGCTTGGGCCCGTATAAATAGATCAATGTATCGCCATTGCCATTTGCAAATGTAATAACCACTTTAATCGCCCTTCTGTGCGCTCGCCGCCTGTGCCCCCTCCTTGTTACTCTGGGCTGCGGGTCATTTAGTCTGCCAAACACGGCAGCAAAGTCGTCCTCCAAACAGTACGGGTACAAATCGTCGTCATTGTTGACTAGTGTATGTAGTGAGCTGAAGGGAATGGTGGTCCCCAAAAGGGAATTTTCGCCGGACAACGGTCCATGGTCACTCAGTGTCCCGTTCGTCCCGTTTTTCCCGTTTGTCCCGTTTTTCCCGTTTGTCCCGTTTGTCCCGTTTGTCCCGTTTGTCCCGTTTGTCCCGTTTGTCCCGTTTGTCCCGTTTGTCCCGTTTGTCCCGTTTACTCCAGTCCAGTCCTCGTAACCCTGGAGTCCACCCAGTATAGGCTCTAATACCCTCTCCTTGTTTGAGATGCCTGGCGCCTTCAGTCTCTGTATTCTCTATTCAAATCACCTTGCTATCCTTTCTTCTATTGTAATCCTTGCTCTTCTTCCCTTCGTCCCATTCTATTCTCCCTGTGGTGCTTGGTCAGTTCTTCCCTCTATCCACTGGTATGAAGACTTGATGGTATAGTTTGGTCTGTGCTTGACACATGTACCACCCTTTTTGATCTGTTGGAAAGCATTTTTCTCCACCATCAAAACTGTTTCCCAGTCGTCCCTCACAATGATATTATGGAGACCCGTATGGAAAACTGTTTCTTGTACATCACGTCCTTCGGGTTTCTTCTGGGTAGACACGAATCAGAAACCGCCCTCGAAATCTCGAGCAATTTGAAACCTCAACCTGTTGATGAAGGTCTTTTCGGAATGACCGGTGGCCTCAAGGGCGCTAAGGTATCATCGGGATTGGTTGGATAGATGACGGTGCTGAGGATTTCTCTGTTTGGTAAAGTTGATTCTTCTGATGTTCGCCATAGCCCTGGGTCTTTCTTAAGACCCTTCTGAAAGCCTGCGCCTTGTGTATGATTTTGTTTGGCTTGAAGAGTTAAGCCGCCAAGTGCTTGCTCTATGGACAATTCCTATAGGCAGGAACACTTCATATCTCTAAATCTTCATTTTTATATCTTTATTGTCCACGTCTTGCTCTTCGAAATTTCATTTTCCCACGTTTCCCACTTAACAACGTGGCGGGTCCAAGGGAAGTTTTGGAAGTTTTGGATTTCCCAGCTGAGTCGGGCGTATGGAACCTAATTCTGTTCTCTTCACCACCTCGCTGGTTGGGTAATATTAAGTATTTCCACCGGTAATGACCTGGCAATTCAAATTGGGACCACTAGATAGGTGTATCGAGTCACTCAACCCTTCTTCGGTGGTTGCGATGGGGGGTGGTGCATAGAGCAGGGGCAAGGCGTGGCGAATAGGACAGAGGGGACTTGGCCCGTTCAACACGAGGCGTAAGTTCTCGGGATTTTCTCTGACAAAGTAATGACGTATTGCACACTCTTAATCGACCGTGTTGCAGATTGGGCAACTCTTCGTGGTCAACTCACTGCTTTTGGATGTCCAGACGTTTCAAGGGTTCCACTGAAATGTGTAACTCTAACTTAACTCCTCAAAAATTTGATCGTTCCCAATTCAGTTGCACAAATTTTTGGTCTCTCCATTCAGTTGCCATCTTTGATTCTTCTCGAGCTCATTTGGTCATTGCTCATGCCTTTTATTTCCGTCACCAAAGTACTTCGTCATCACCGCTTATTTATCCACACGAGAAATGTGAGCTGACAAAAAGTATTGTTGATTTTCATTTCGTCTTTATCTAACGTTTCTGTTTGCTTTGTAACCAACCAGACTTTCCCTCCAGAGTCTTGATCTGAAGGCTTATTCTCAGCTTCATTTTCTCTTTCAAAGTCATTGGTCTTTAGTCTTACTTCTTGATTTCACTCGACCTTTCTCGACCTCTTTGGTTGAATGTGGCAGAAAGGCAGCACGGGCACATCTAATTAAGGCTCGGCAAACCCATTTGTTTAGAAAAGATCTCTTTGATTGGTATGTGAGCACCGGCCAGACTTTACCTTCCAATGCTGTTTTTGAGGCCAGTCTGAGCTATAGCCGTAAACCCAGCTTTCCCCCTCTCGGAAATATTCTTTTTTTTTAGATACTTCCATTGTTTTTCTTTCAAAATTTGGAGTTCTTGTCGGAACTGTGTCCGAAATCATTCAGTTTCCAGCTAAATCTGTTGGCTCGTCTCAGCTCTTTAGGTTCACTCAGATATCTCATTGGCCCCTTCTTGTTAAGAGTTTTCGGACGGTCTCTCTTTTGAGTTGCCTTTACCATATCTTCTTCCGCAGCCACGATCGACCTTTGTCAATTTCTGTAGTATTTGCAACGCGACTGATGACTCAAAAAGGCACGGCTTCAACAACCAAGGACTGCCCATGAAATTCGGGATCATGGAGACGCAAGGTATCAAAACACGCATCGTGCTCATACCACTGGCCTGTAGCGATTGGCGAAAAACCAGCTGGTATCATTTTGAATCTTTATGGTTTCCACAGTTGGCCAGTACTCCCATTTTTTGCAATTTACCCACTTCAATAGATCAAAGAGGTGGTAAAAGAATTTTCGTTAGATTACTCAGGTGACCTATAATTGTATCACTTGGCTTGGAGTTCCGGTTCTTTTTCGGCCACACAAGTGCTTGCTTGCTGAATTTGCAACCTCGGCGGATTTGGCCCTTGTTTTAGACACAGACCGCTGTAGTAGTGTCCAATGCGTAAACAAATAGAGTGGCAATGAATAGTCTTCAAGACACAACTAATCGTGTGTCTATGTGCATTCTCCAATTAAAGAATATACCTGAAACATAAGGAGTCAAGAGGGAAAAATAAAACAGGCTCCTGGACTTTAGATTCTAGCATACTCCCCGCATTGGTATCGAGCTAGGGCGGGATCCCCAATATATATAGTGAGGAACTAACTCGCACAGGCAATTGCAGTCTCAGAATGACTGTGCATGTGCGCCTACGTATCCCTCAAGTAGTTTTGTGCCATCTGCCGTATGCGTCGCTGAAACATGGTGATGTCCGACCTGTATGCTCAACCTGCATATGGTTGCCGTACTGCCTGCAACAAGCCCCACAGTTGCCCCGAAGCCTGCTCTCGCATTAACAGTGGGTGCCGCTTTCTCTGACACCAACAAGAGGTTCCTACATTTTGAGTTCTGTGACTATTCCATCTACTTTGGGACTCCTCGTGTGCGGGTCATTCGGTGCATTGATTGGCCACACTAGCTTACGCGTAATGGGGTATCTCCGCGCAGCTGCTGTTTCACATATGCACGATTACGCTGCACGTGTGCTTACATAGTCAAGGAGGGGAGTTGCAAGCTCACTTATAAATATGGAGCAGCCCCCGTGATTCTCAGGCGAAGAAATTTAGCAGGAATGCCTGATTTAAGATTAACTACAGGCTCGTCCCCTCCAGAGATCCCTGCGAACGCAACAAAAGACACTCCTCAGGTTTTTACGTATCTTGATGAGACAATGAGGTCAGTCAATGCCGGGACCTACGCTTCTCTGGAAATATCCCCTTGGATGATCTACGGAGAGCAAGAAAACAAAATCTATCCGGCGGACGAGGTGGCGAAAGCAGCTCAACCGACGCTAGCCGGGTTGAACTACAAGTTCATAATTCCCGTGCAGCTTAGCCCTTTGAATGGATTAAGGGTCCCCGAAATTTACTACTTGGCCGTGGAGTACTTTTCCGAGCGCTCGAGCGTGGCACATGAATATTGCCATCGCACTCCCAAGGGCTTCCAGTCCTTATTTCATGGAACACCCGAACAAATCACCCTGGCCGTGGGTTGTATGGACCGGGCCTTTGACGAACTCATGAAAGTGTGTGTTGAAGATCAGAGCCAATACTCTAGGCGGACTCTCACCAAGGAGTACATGGACACAGTGATTCTCCCCGACTTTATTGGGATGGCAATTATAATGAAGCGATATACCATTGGGGATCCTTTGCTTCACTACAACAAAATGGCGGCCATGGGCGACTATTTGCCATTGGTGAAGTATATGATGGCTCACAATTATCAAAGACAGGCCATCTTCAACGCCATGTATTCCCTTGTTTCTGATCGCCTCCAGCCCCCACATGGCCAGGTGTACTTCAGGGATGCTTTCGCCGAGCTTATTGAAAGTGACGCAAGGATTATGCTTGGGGCAATTGAGAGGTTCTTTCGCGTGCTCTTATCAAGACGTGCTATAGTTTCGTTTGCCCAAAATGCTTCCAAGAGAAGAAGTTCCGAACCATCGAACAATGGAAAGAAAAGGCGGGATAGCACCAAATCTTCTCAAATGGAAGAATTGTCCTGAGGCTTCAAGGGCTGGTCCACTTTGAGCCCATAATACATCGCCTCCGTGAAAATACACAAGTCCCTGACGGCTGGACCGAAAGAGACTATTCGTCTTTCAGTATCACCTATGACAGCAATTTTCCTAGAAACTTTGAGAATTCCGGATTTTAATTTGAAGATGGGCATTTTGGCCCCTCAAGACGGCGTGGACAGTCCCTGGATTTGGTTGCCTCATAGCTACATGAGTGCTCTCGGTCATTGATCTCAATCTTGAATGTCATCCCTTTGTTTCGGTACTTACTGAGTCACCCACTTTTTCAAATGGTCGAGAGCTTAAGAAGGTGAACACATGTCACTTGGAGCATGTAACCACCACCAGAAAGAGCATGCATATAAGACTCGTCCGCAGTACCGCCCAGCGGGTTGTGCGACAAGAACTGAAGGCGGGATTATACACCATGTGCTAGCCAAACGCCGTACGTCTTACGCACGCAGGTCAGCTTGCACCGTCAACTGGCTAGGCCTCCTTACTTTTGGAAATTTCAACCGGCAAATGTCCATTTTAACTTCAAGTTGCCATGCATGCTGCGACACAAATTACACGGTGTACTGACTGCATTTCGCACTGTGCGTGCCAAGAACCGCGTGCGTGATCCCATGTGCCTGTTGTTTAGTATACTCGAGGAAGTGTTTGGAAACATCGAGTGCCTTGAAGAAATCCGTGAATTGTTGCAGCCAGTGCACCTGGTTTGGAGTTGGCCAGGCTAGTGAGCCCAAACTCCGCCTGCCCCGGGGTGTAGTTGCAGCCGCATCTTGCACACTGTGCAGCCTGAGATCTTGGCGCGCCCCCATATCGCGAAGGCGCACATGTCTCTCACAAGACCGGTCGGTCACTTCACATGCACGGCTGACCGAGGCGCCGGCGCAATTCCAGCCCCCATTATCTGATTCGCCTATCAGCTCACCCCTTGTGACTTTTTTTCTTTCCATTGTGGCCTTTTCCTCCTTTGAAACCATCACATTGTGTTTTCTGTTCCAAACATGCTCCCACCAGAAGCTATATATACTGAGCTCCCGCCCCCCTCGGGCCTTCTCCTCAATCAACATGATGTTACCAAAACCCACTACCTTGGTCTTGGCTGCCACTTTGCTTTCTCCCTTTGTTGCTGGCTCGCCCTCACGGAAAAGAGCGTTCGACGCTAAAGGTCTCCCCTGTGAGAACTACGCCCACCTCCCCGTGCAAGACATGCCTGCAGAGTGTATTCACCAGAATTTCTGTATGGAAATGGCGGTGGAGCCTGTGCAGTGCTCCTATGATCCGTGCCAGAACTACGACCACCCATCGTCGTTGGCAGGTTTGCACCCATACTGCGTACGGGAAATTCTCTGTGAGAGGAAGCTTGACACCGAACGTTTCGAATGTTCAAAGCCACTGCCTGGGACCGCCGTGCATGTCGAGAACGATATTATCGCTTTCAAGTTTGGTGACGACGAGACCGAGGATAACGAAGCGCAAACAGAGGGTGAGGGGATCTCTCTCGACGAACTTGTTTCAATGTATGAAGCGAGATCAAGCGACCACATGAGATCAAGTGACGAGACGAGCCCAAACGACGAAATGGGCCACCTGGGCTCAATACGAAGCGGAAATGAGCCACGCACCGAACTGCCTGCGGAACCGAACGTCAACCATCGCAACCAGAAGCGGGCTGAATCCAGCATGGCTCCGGTCCAAAATCCTCCCAAACAAAACGTTCAAGAGAGGTTTACAGTGAAATACCCCGACGGTACGATTCACCCAGTGGATGTCGAGGTGAAACCATCCACAAAAGCAAATTGCCCCAAGCGGTTTCTGCGTAGTGTGGCTCCTGAGTGCTTGTTCTATACTGCCTGCATCAAAGATCCGGTAGTGGTTCTCCTTTACTGTGGACCCCCTCCACAGCGGCAATTCGATTTGGAGTCCATGAATACGAATACATGTCAGCATATGTGGTTCTGCAATGTGGGATTCGAATTGTCAAGATCTCGAGGTATTAACATGTGAGCAGGAACCCCACCAAGTGCTTGGCTTACTCAAGGTGCTTCGGAGACGAGTTGAATGTGCCTTGGGGTACCACGTGACATTGGCGTGACTGCGAGAGTGTGCAGGTTTGCAGGAGGTTAAGAAACTACAAGCACGCATAAGGGATGTGCATGGCTAGTTGATCAATACTATCATAAGGTTTATGATTTTCTGATTTTGATTCCCTGGGTCCATAATGAAGGTTTACTCACATTTACATGTGAGGTTTCCCGTCCACTGTTTTGTAGAGGTAAACTCAAGATAGCCAAGTTGCAACCTATCAAGATACTAATTACCAGGTTTACACGAAGCTCATCTGTTGCTGAGATATTAGAGGGTGATATTCTCACGTATTCCCAAAATGCAGGTTTCTTGCCTCAGCATGTACAAAAGCTCCACCACGCAAAACAATCCTGGGGGTCTTAAAGGCTCGGCCTACATGACTCTGTAGACTTGAGATACTTAATCAGGCTTAAGGTTGAAAGTTTCTTGTGGATGTTTCATGCTGGTGAGCTCATGGGGTCTGGAAAGTCCTGGGTCTGAGAAGTTTTGGGAATTCTGGGAAGTTCTGGGGAGTTACTATAAGTTTTTCTTAGTGTATCACCTGACATTCTCACACATCTCGTCGAAAAAAACAGAGTGGCGAACGGGCGCGGCAGATCCCATCTTATATATTGGTGCGGCCTCACAAAGCCCCCAAGTTAGGGAGTCAACGGCGCACCCAAGGAGTTTCAGATTTAGGCGCACGGCCTAACATCGCGCGCACGCTTCATCCTGCAATGCAACGATGCAAAAGATCGAAGATTACGGGCTGCGCGCCGAGTCAAAGCACTAGAGGAACGTTGTCAAAAAAGACACAAAGTGAAGCCACTCGCAAGACTTGTATGCACTACAGCCATATACACAACTACAGCCATAGACATAAGTGGTGCATGGCTTGTTTGAATGATAAAATGAGGCAGCGGCGGAAGGGTATACAAATGACCATAACCATCCACATTTCTGGTAGTCTTGTAAGATACAGAACACCCCTGCATACTGCTGTTTCACTGTAACAAAGGGTTGCAACGTAGGTCGATATGCATGTGCACCAGCAACTGCACCTGTTGCGCATTAATCTCCAAAACACTTTGTTGATCTTCCTGCAGAGCAAAATCTCGAATGAACTGTACTTGCGTGCCCATGCAAGCCCACACGCCTCGGTGACGTGTATACGGCGCACTTGCGCAGTAGCCAGCATAAAGCTGCGCTTTAGACTTGGAGACTATGCAGGATTGCACCGGGGGGGGGGGCTAATCCTTTACTACTCTTACGCCGGGTCTCCATCGCAACACAGTATTCTGATCAAAAGCGGTATATAGTTTTCTTACGGTAACGCAAATAGCTCCATATGTAATACTTCTCCTCTGCAACCAATCATTATGTACAGTGCCTGCGCAAGGAGAGCCTGTTAACACGTGATAGTTCCTCGGCATGTATGTGATGGCGGATCATGCAGTCCACATACCGCACACGGATGGACCCTGGCGCGCGATATCTAGATCGGGAAAGTTTTGGGTACGAGAGGGGACACATGGCGTGATTCCTATACGAGGAGCTCGTATAGGGTATTATATAACAAGAGACCCCCGCCCCGACTCAACCGCTAGGAGTTCCTTCACGAGATTCAGGAGGTTATACTTAGCTAGAAATAAGTCTGAAAGTTAACAGAGCCCCGAGCAGCTGCAGCTAGTGCGCCTGGCTGGGCGCGGAGGTGGCGGTTAGTCCAGGTGGCGCAGCGCGCGTATCGCAGGCCTGTCGGCCCACCGTTCTAGCCCCTGGTTGCAGCCGCGGCCCCGGATCAGCCCTCACAAAACTGGTCGATCACTATACATGCACGTTTGGCCGAGCGGCACGTGCAACACCAGCCCTCATTATTTGATTCGCCTATCGCCTCACCCATTGACACTTTTGTCCTTTCCATTATGGCCTTTTCCATCTTGAGCCCATTGTCTTCCCCATCCAGTTACAAAAATGCTCTCCCCAAAAAGTATTTAAACCGGGCTACCGCCACCTGGGGTCTTCTCCTCATTCAACATGTTGCTTCCAAAACCAACTCTCTTGGCCTTTGCCGCCGCCTTGCTATCGCCCAGTGTTGCTGGCTTTCCTTTGCGGAAAGGAGCGTATGACGCCAAAGGCTTCCCCTGTGAGAACTATGCCAACCTCCCCGTCCAAGACATGCCTGAAGAGTGTATTCACCAGAACTTCTGTGTGGACATGGCGGTGGAGCCCGTGCAGTGCTCCTACGACGCGTCCAAGAAGTATGATCACGTATCGTCGTTGGTGGGTTTGCAGCCATACTGCGTGAGGGAAATCCTCTGTAAGAGGAAGCTCTACACCAAACGTTCCGGGTGTGCCAAGACCCCGGCCGAGAACGTGGTGCCAGACATGAACAATTCCAGCGCAATCAAGACGGGTGAAGCCCAAACCAGCGTCAACGGAACGATCACAAAGAGCGAGCCCAACTCGAACGAAAAAGCCCAAGCCAGGGTCAACGGAACAAACTCCAAGAACGAGACCAACTCGAACGAAGAGGGGGGTTCAGATAAAGAGATGAGCTTAGGCGACCATTCGGGCCAAGCGGTCTCCCAAGAAAACGAGAAGAAGGTTCTTTCAGTCAGATACAGTGATGGCAAGACTGTTCCTGTGGTTTTCAACTCGGCTTCTCCCGAAACCGACTGTCCTAAGAAGGAACTGGCGGATGTGAGTCCCGAGTGCACGTACTATACGTTTTGCAACGAAGGTAAGTGGCCACATTTTCCCAGTATTTGTGAGAGTACTACGGAGACTGTATTTGACGTGGAAGATATTTTCAAAGAGTATTGCAAGAGGGATAACTTCTGTATTGCCGCCAAAGCGATGGCGGAGTCAAACGTTCCTCTGGATGAGAAGGCTAGTGAAACAAACACACCCCTGGAAGAAAACACTGGTGAAACAAACACTCCTCCGGAAGAGAAAACCAGTGGAACAAACGCTACTTTGGACGAAAACGCTGGTGAAGCAAACGCTACTTTGGACGAAAACGCTGGTGAAGCAAACACCTCTCCGGAAGAAACGTCTAGTGAAGCAAACACTCCTCCGGGAGAAAACCCTGGTGAAGCCAACACTCTGGGAGAAGCTTCTAGTGGAACAAATACTCCTGTTGAAGAAAAAACCAGTGAAACAAACCCCGAGTCTCAGGACCAAAAAGATTCCGAACAAAATGCTCAAGACGTTTTAAGAGTTACTTACCCCGACGGTACAGTTCACCAAGTAGATCTCGAAGAGACACTGTCCGCAAAAGAAAAGTGCCCAAAGCAGTTTCTGCTTGATGTGACTCCTGAATGCTTGTTCTATACTGCTTGCATCAAAAATCCGGTAGTGACTAATGATTACTGTGGTATAAGTTCAAAGAATGATTATGACATGGAATCCATGAATAAGGAGACATGTGAGCATCGGAAGTTCTGTTACAATGCATACAGAATTAAAAAGGCCCAGAAGACAGATTGAAGGCACAAGTACGAAGGCAATAATGAAGCAGTAGCCCCTTCTGAAGTGGGCTACTGACGGGTGGGCTCATTCTGAGTGTAACGGATCCGTAGCCCGTTGGAAGAAGTGGAGCGTACAGTTGCCAAAAGGAAAGGAGTGCATTGGTGAAAAAGCCAAGTGAGGTTGGGCCAAGAGCCGGCACGCGCTGGCCCCACGGTGTGCCATGATATGAAAGGTGTTCAATAAATGGCGTATTTCTTCAAAGCATTTGCAGAATTTCATGCACATATTTGAGCCATAATATGTTCGGGTGTCCACGCCTGTTCCATCATTGTCACCCCACCCAAGATTGCAGATACTTACCGCGTCATCAGAGGGTTTCAGCAGTGTCCGCAAATGCACAAGGGTATTTCAATAATGAAGGTTGAAGGATCAGATGGTTCAACAACCCAGGTGGAGATGAGAAGGCCAACATTGTTCATGTAGTCGATGAAAACGACAATAAGACGCTCAACAGGGACGCTTCAAGTATTTGGCAACCTCGGGGGTAGCAGTATGCGAGTGTGGGCCAAGTGAACAACAAATACCTTCGTAGTATCATCTTCATAAGTAGCCTTTACTAACCTGTAGCGCTTTCTTTTGGACCCCATTGCACGGGTGTAAGTATGGCCAGTCTTGAACGACAGTGCGATGCAGTACCAAGACACCTGAATACACCTTTCCAACCCAAGGACTTCATTTGTTAGAAAGAGCTTCCGGAAGGTGAGTTGCAAAGTATACACCACTGCGCAGAGTGAGTAGTGCCAAATGTCTCGACTTGTATTGCTCCAGATGTCCAGCCAGGACCACTCCGTGTTGTCACCTGCGTCATAGGTGTGTTCCAGCACATTTGCACATCTGTTTGGGCTGTGTTTGGGTTGAGGATTGTGACTGTCCTGAGTCCACTTGTGACGAAGCTTGCTGAAACCTCCCGTTTCCCCAGTCACCAACAAGCCTCGAGCGGCACTGCCGCATGCTCTGATGGCAGAACTTGTTGCATCTACTGTTCTACTGGATCCGCAGGTTCTGAACAAGTTTGCGGCTTGTTCGAGTCCGAAGCGTCGACAGCTAAACCTGCCGCTTTTCGACCCCACAGCTGCAATCTCTTCTATTTAACCTTATGTTGTTAGTGCATATTCTAATGGGATTTATGGTTATCTCAAAAATCTTCTTACTTCAGTTATGGCTTTGTTTATGAAATAGGTGCATTAAATTCATGATATAAATTGGGGAGCTTGTTGATTTAAATAGAATATTTTTTTCGGTAAATTAGCTTCTATAATACAAATAATTTTACCAGAACCTTCACTGTTTAAGACGACTAATTGAATATAACCTTTTATTGAGTTGGTCATTTTGTTTTGTAAGATCGATTCTAAAAATTTGGGTTGAGCTAAATGGGATTTGAACCAATATGGGCGCTCCGCGGCGTGTTGGTCAACGTTTCCTGGTACAACTGATTCCACAAATCGGCTAGCGGGCTGAAATCCACTGGCTGCAATCCACTGGCTGCAATCGTCGGAGCCAGCCTCCGTTGTAGAGGCGCACAAACACCTCCATTTTCCCGTACGGCGTGTGGTCATCAAAGCGGCCGATGTAATCCTTCACGCGGATGTTGCCGTTCTCGATGACTTTCTGCATCACCTCTGCAGCGTCCTCGCCATAAAGCGACTTGATGTGGGTGATGATCTCGCCCGCGTGAAGCAACACTTCAATTTTGATAATTTATCAAAATAAATCCGGTGGTCAGGGAATTAGAAATATACGAGTTTAAAGTACTTGATCTGGGTAATTCATACCCAAATTCATATATATTTAGTTCCCATGGGTAGTGCGCTACCCATGGATACAAATTAAGCCGCGACTTGCGGTTACACGGGGAGACCGTCCAGACCCCCCTGGAGAAATGCGTGTCCAATCCTTGGTCGCCTACCTCCGAGGCTCTAGACGGAACGGTACCAGCGGCGTGGCTTTACTCAGATGCAGGACAAATGGCTGTACATCCGATAACTCCTGTTCAACATTATACATGGGTGTGTTAGGAGTACCGTAGAGTAACCATGGACTGATGTCCAGTGGTGATCCTATCTCGAACAACACAGCCATGGTATCATGAAGATAGTTGTGGACTTCCTTAGATACATTGGTATTAGTGGGTCTGGTTCTAGGAGGCATCTTTGATGATCCTCCAACCTGGGATTTGTATGATTACTCTTATGAAATAAGCAGGCAGCTAGGCTTTTATATTTGGGGATCGACATTCACCCATACGTGGCCAGATGTATTCTGGTTATCCTGGCAACCAAACATGCGCAGTGGCTAAGCACAGCGCGCTCAGTCTTTGGTTGTCAACAATGGCGCCTCACGCGCCACTTGACCTCCGGATAAGCCGGATTGGGGCTTGTTGGGTAGCCTTGGCGGCCCCGCAGGGTCCCCAAACCCCACTTCTGCCAAGAAAGGCGCTATCGTGCCCCCACGCCGGCTGAAGGTGGCGCAATTAGGCCTCTGCCTTGCCATGAGGCGGCCCAGGCCAGTTTTTATCTATATAAGTTTGGATGATCCCCCTTGTTTTAGGGATCATCAACGAATACACTTTTTCTTAAGTACCTGACGTTAAACAACTACAAAAGAACATCTTAGATTTATATCCATTATTCATTATTCAAATAGCTAAAGCTAAGGGAGATAAATGATGTGTAAATTTGAGGGTGAAACTTTTATAATTTGTGAATTGGAACATTGCCTATTAAATCTACTAACTTCATTTATATTCTCTCTCATTATTTACGGATTATATCGGCCGGGCATACTTTGCTTTTTTATCTTGTTTTATCTATTATTTATTCTTTTCAATTCTATCTTAAATTAATAAGTTCTTCATTAAATATAAAAACAAGTAGTGGTGCTCTTGCAGCTTCGTATGGCCATATGAGTCCCTACGGCGAGAGTGACCCTGGCAGTCCCCTCTCCGCAGGCAGGTCATTGTCTGGTGCTATTCTCACCTCCCGAGGGAGAATGGCGGAGTAACCTCGTTTCGTCGCAAGCGAACGACTCACCCAGGAAGAATCTCTTCTTATGTCCATCGGACTTCAGAGGTACTCGCCCCGGTATGCGAGAGGTGGACAATCACATCGATGAATCTTCTAACAGCTTCCCGAGGGAAGGTCTCACCCCAAGACATCGCACGGTGTCATTGGTGAGAGCACCTACCGACTCTACCCACCAAATTCCTAATCTTGCTGAAGCCCTGAGGATGGATGACTGGTACTTCTGGAACAAAGCTTGCGAGGCCGAAATGCAATCGCAAGAGGGAATTTCCCACCTCTCTGTCCCTTAGGGGTCTAGAGCTAGACCTATAGGATGCCGTTTGGTCTCACGATCAACGTGATACAAAGTTCGAGTTGTAGCAAAGGGCTACAATCAAGCTGAAGGCATTGACCCGTGACACCCGTTCTCCTGTCATATTGAAAGCTTAAAGATACTTCTTGCTGCCCCTAACCACAATTTGATAATACCTCAAATGGACGTGAAACAGCTTTTCCTCCGGAAGGCTTTCTATTCCATTCACATGAATCAAATACCTGGCTTCCCTTGAAACCGGGTCCATGGAAAATATGTCTTGAAACCCAACCACTATGGCTTGAAGCAAGCTCCACTTGTTTCGAAAAAGTGTCAAATGAAAAAATTGGAGGAATGGCTTCCAGGCGAGCAAAAAGTGAAGTCTCACTGCAAACGGAATAAGTCCTCGATGGTACTCACCGCACTCTGTTAAATACTTGTGCTGGGGACAAGATGAATAGAACTAAGGAAATGTTGAGCAGAACCTTTGAATGAAGGATTTAGGAGAAGCCAACAAATTTCTAGGCATTAACATCGACGTGGGATGGTTCCAACAGTGCATCTTCAAGATCACATCGATACTCTTATTGAATTAGATTTCAGATCAAGGCAATGGCCTACCTGCTAGTCTTGGATGAGTCTTGGATGAGCCTTGGATCAGTTCTTGTAGTCTTTGTGGATGCTTGTGCATTCACACATGCCGCCCGGGAAATTCCACTTGATCGAGAGGCAGTCCTCCTTCTATGGCGGTGGCCCTACAACACCCCAAGTTGGGGAGTCAACGGCCAGTTAGGGCCAACTGCACACCCAAGGCGGTTCAGATCTAGGCACCGCGCCCAGGAGGAATTGATGCAACAGAAGATAGGACATCCCACCACCCACGTTGGAACTTCGAGGAGGTGATAATCAAAAGGCGGAACTTCCCAGTATCATAGTTAACAAATTGGGGTGCTTCTTTCCAGAACCCCGGTCAGAAATGACGGAAAAGGTCCAGTTGCACACCTTAAAGGCCCACGATTACATCCGCCCAGACGGTTTACCTCATGGCCAGAAGCCTGGCGAGATGCAGCCCTATATTTGCAACAAGCCATAGCCAAGGGGATGTGGCCAATCCATGTGAGTCGGGCACGCCTTCACCCAACTCTATCGGATTTAGTGTATCAGGGACCGATGGACCAACAGATGAAGTTAGATGGCTAGTTCGGGACAGTTTGACCGGTTAGTGAATCTGAACTTTGGGGCCATGCCATGACCGCTTGGGCCTCCAAATAACAGCCCCCGGTTCTGCTGGTGACTCCGAAGAAGCCACAATGCGGTTATCGCTTCCGCCCAAAAACCGGCTGCATGGTTGATGCAGGGTTGAGTCAGTCTCTGGACGTTGGCCAAGTGTGGTCACGTCATGGAATCCTGCGTCCGCTGTGTCCGGAGGATATGTGTAGCACACGTGACAGACACCCACAATATTGCATGAAATCACAGGGTTTGCCATGGACCAGCAGTAGTGGTTCTGACCACGCTCCAGGAAGCATAAGAATTCCATATGCTTCGTTTCTCTGATTTCTTTGGCCAGTCCCTGTTTTCTTTGACAGATGCCTCGTCCTTTAGCCAATCCCTCGTCTTTTGACCAATCCCTCGTCCTTTGACCAATCCCTCGTCCTTTGACCAATCACTCGTCCTTTGACCAATCACTCGTCTTTCTGACCAATGATTCTGGCCCCTTAGACTAAACGAGCTTCATAGTAGTGGATTGATCGCCAAGTTGGGCCAAACCCGAACCGCCTTCAAGGCGGGGAAAGTGCTCGTCACCCTAAATCCCATTGCTCATCGTGTCCATAAATATCGATACCGCACAAGACGACTGGATATGAATGTTGTTGACCCCTCTGACGCTGTCCGGCGGTCACTCCAATGACTAGAGTCCTCATCTCAGTCCTCATCCCAGACCCCATCACAGTCCGTCATATCGATCAGCCGGTATACCCGACATCCTATAGGTGCAGAGCGAGGGCCTCTTCCCAAAGGTCCGTATGATTTTCCATCGGACTGCTGCCCCCTGTCACGGCCACTACCATCAACAGTCAATGATCTAAGCGCCTACACCCGATTGTCAAATTCGGCGCTTTAGAACCAACGGCGGTTCTCTGCATGGCATGTGTCACCGTCTGATGCTGTGCCATAGAATCTGCATTTTGCGTCTAGTCGGAACAAATCTTAGTCGTATCAGCAGTTCGCTTGTATCTCTGTATTCGCCCTTCTGTCGCTGTATTCACCCTTCTGTCGCTGTATGCACCCTTCTGTACGCATCCCTGTCTATGTGTCTCCCTCTCTCTCTCTCTCTCTCCCTATCCGCTCACCCATAGTCTGGTGTAGTTATCAAGTTGCCTGCTAGCAACTTCGTAGGCTCGGGAACCTCTGTAGTCATCTCTCATTCTTCTATTGTCAATGACTAAGAACTGCTTTCTTGTCTGATACCCTGGTCTAAACGGAGCGGGACTCCCTGGCTTTAATAGATTCATGGAGCACTGCACCTTCATGGACACAGCCTCTTCCGTCTAACCGATCCGGCTCTTCAACCCTTGTTGCATCTACTACTCGCTCGTCAAACAAAAAGCTTGGCATCGAGAGTCCGCTCGTGTCGACCCGGTATTGTTATCCTGTGTACAGAACGGCCCGCCTCTCGAATAGGCGTTTCCTGTATAGAGGGGTATCCTTCTGTTCAACATGTCTCTCCATCGGTCTCCCCATCTGTCTTCCTGCATGTCCATCTCTCCACCTGTCTCTATCCGTCTCTCAACCCTCTTTCTGCTTCTCCCTATCTCTCTGTCTCCGCGCTATGACGCGCGCGCGTCCTGCATGCGGCACAGCCAACACTCATCAGCGCTACCATCAAGACCTATCTACTCCACTTCTCCACTCGCTCAAACACCTGCTCGGAAACCGCCCCACGTTTGTTGACAATTAAATACACCGATTGGCGAGACCTGCGTGCCATCCCACTACCTTGTTGCACTGCGCTGCTCTGTGCACGCACAAAGTCTTCCAGCAAGTGACGCGGTTCTCCACTCCCTGTCCGCCTTTCTTGTCCTCCATTCCTTGCCCTCCACTCCCTGCCACCGCTGCCACCGCTGCCACCCCTCTCACCCTACCACCCCTCTCATCCCTGTCTTCTCTGATATCCTAGATCTGTCATCTGATTCCGAAATGAACCATTTGCAGGCGTTCCAGAACAACGATAGCCTGCGGCTCTTTCTGCTAGCCAAAACCCTTCACGAAAAAGGATACTTCAAGGAGGTATTGAACAGTTTCCAAAGCCTGGTGCTAGCGTACATCTTGGGGCTACATGACCTTGACTTGTGGAGGTGTTTCCTTGAGGGCAATTGCACCTTGAAGATAGAATCGCACCAGGAGCATTCCAACGAGCACGACGACGACGGCCTCGAGGAAGGCGCCAAGCCCTTGGCGTCGTTGGCTCTCAACTTGCGCTTCATTCTCTGGGAGAAAGCCATTGACTTTTATTTTGCCCAGGATTCCAACACCTCCAAGCAAAGCAGAATGCACGACTTGGAGCTTGCGTCGCTTGACTACAGCTTGATCGAGCTGCTAGATCTGCAGGCCCCCCTTCCTGCCCCGAAGCCGGCCCAACCGCTCGCCCGGGTCGAGGAAGACGACTACGACGACGACGACGATGAGGACGGCGCGCTGGCCGCCTCCCCCGACGCCGCCTCAAGACCTGCTCCGAACTCAGGCTTGGAACTCCTGGACGGCCTCGTGGTGCTCCGCATCCCGATCTCGGCGTTCCACCAGAAAGGTGCCTTTGACCATGCCTCCGAGAAGTCAGTGGAGCTACCTGCCGCGTCGTCGCTCGAAGAACGAGACATTCAAATCAAGAACTTCAACAAGATATACCACAACTTCGAGTACGACCGCGAAACCTTGATCAAACGCAGGAAGCTCGAGAAGTCGGACCTCCAAATCGAGAATCAGAAGCCCTCCGACGGCGAGGACCACGACATCCCCATCACCTTCGGCGCCGCGTCCCACTCTTTAAAGCATTTACTCGAAACCATAAAAGACAAGAGAGATGAAATTGCGCTTAACGACACCGAGTTGCGCTCTCTCTTCATGGACATCCGCAAGAACCGCGGCAAATGGGCCAACGACGAGCGCGTGGGCCAGGAGGAACTCTACGACGCTTGTGAAAAAGTTCTCCACGATTTGAGGGGGTACACCGAGCACCTGACGCCATTTTTGAACAAGGTATCGAAGCGTGAGGCTCCAAACTACGGCCTCATTATCAAGAACCCCATGGACTTGAACACTGTCATGAAGAAACTCAAGGGCTTGGCGTACCAATCGAAACAAGAATTCGTGGATGACCTCATGCTCATTTGGAATAACTGCTTGATGTACAATACTGACCCAAAGCACTTCTTGAGGGCGCACGCCGTGGCTATGCAAAAGCGCACCCAGAAGCTTGCGCCCATGATTCCCGAGATCACCATCCGAAATCGGTCCGAAATCGAGAAAGATGACGAGGCCGACCCCGAAGGAAGCCACACGCCGTCAGCAAAGGGTGCAGGAAAGGGCGGTAAGTCATCCAAGAAAGGACAAATGAGAAGAGAGGTTGTCAAAGAAGAAACGGGGGCAAAAGTGGAGCCCCCCAATGAGGTGGAACAGGAAGCACCTACGCCCGCAGCACCCACGGAGACCGTGGCCAACGACGAAGTTGGTGAAGAAGAGGAAGAGGAGGCTGAAGATGCAGATGCCGAGTCTCGCGAGGAGGACAACGATGACCATCAAGACGCAGAGTTGCAGGCGTGGAAAGTTGTCACGGCCAAATCGCGGGCTAATTACTGTGCGGCGCGAGCTTCTCTTTTCGATGAGAACAGCCGGCTTCGAATGAACGCCGAAGCCATAATCCGGGAGTCGGAGAAGATGAGTGACTTCAACCACTTCCTCGATAACAAGGAGGTGGTTTCCAAAGGAAACAAGTTACTAGATAACGACGAACCATACCTCTTGGAGTACGACATTGCGGGAGGAATCCCCGAGCTTCCGTACAAGGGAATAGACGATGCTCTGCAGGACAAGTACGAAAATGCCATGGTGGATGATATTTTGAGCCAAGGCAGAGCCGACAAGTCCGGTCTTGTGTTGGACCCCAACTCGGGGCTCAACGGTCTCTACACCAAGAACATTACGGAAATCCAAGAGATCCGCAAAATCTGCTTCAAAATCTCGCTCATTCGGCAGATGCAAACACAGCCATTCATGCACCGCACCCAAATGAGGCAGCCCGAAATCGAGTTTTTGAGAGAGGTGGACGTGGATGACATCTCAAAGTTGCCCAACCACGAAATCAATGACCTGGCGGTGCAGTACGCAGCGCTCCGCAAGAGCGTGGCCAAGATCAGCATGCACACCGGGTTTGAAAGCACCGATGGCGTGGCCATCAACACCCTCACACAGGTGGCCGAGCGGTACCTTCTGAACCTCGCCAAGAGTATGAAATTGCACGCGGAGAGCAATCTGAGAAACACTCTCAGCAAAAAGGAAATGGTGCTTCTTTCGCTTTTGGAGAATGGCGTGGAGAAACCCGACGACCTCTACACGTTTGTGCAGGAGCGGGTGAAGAAGGCGCAGGCCAAGTTGGAGGACCTCCGGGGCAAGTTGTCCGGGTTTTTGAAGGAGTTGCTCCGGCCCACGCTCGAAAACTTCAGCGAGCAGAACTTCGATGACAACAGCGAGCAGTTTACCACCGGCGACTTCACCAGCGAGTTGGGCGACGACTTCTTCGGGTTCAAGGAGCTTGGGCTTGACAAGGAGTTCAAGATGCTCCTGTCTTCGGTGCCCGTGTACCTTCTCCACTCACGTCTTCACAACTCGTTCAACAACACGGGCGCCACGAGCAAAACAACCAAGTACGAGGACTTGAAGGCGCTCGAAACGGTCAAGTTGACTGCGGGCGATGTTCTGGCCCAGATCGGGCTCCTCCAAGGTTTCTACACGGAGTTGGTACAGAAGACCGAGGCCGCCTATGTCAAGCAACAGAAGCGCAAGGGCGCCAGCTTGGACCTCCCGCCCGCTAACCAGTTGCATCTCTTGGAGGATGACGAGTTGCCACAGAGGCAGCGCAACACCCGCCCCAGGCTTCCGCCCACCGGGAAGATTGCCCTGGTGAAGAAGAAGCCGCTCAATACAACATTTATCTTGCCAGAGGAGGAAGAGCAGGCGCCTGAAGTGCCTGACGTGCCTGACGTGCCTGACGTGCCTGACGTGCCTGACGTGCCTGACGTGCCTGACGTGCCTGACGCGCCTGAGGCCAACGAGCCGGACGAGGAGGACTTTATGTTTGGCATTGATATGAGCATGGATGAGTGATGAGCCGAGCCAATATCAGTGCTCTGCCTTTGGAAAGGCACTACTTTAGCCCTTGTGAACGTGGCCAAGCTCATGTCTCGGCCATGAAAATATTCCAAAATTGGGTGGACGCAATGAAATGGGAAGTTATGAGAGAAGGTTGCGGAGAGAGAAGAGAATTGAAGAGAAAGAACGGATTCAAAGAGATATGAGATATGATGGCAAGAGATGTGTTCATGTTGCGTCCACTCCATCCAGATACCGAGATGCTCAATGTGAGGGGAGGCTGGAGCAACCCGTGGCTACTGGGGTGGGTCCAACTACTATCAACCTGGGCAACATCCTGTCCGCCAGGCGTGATTATGTACTATACAATACTAGATACACTAAGTCAAGCCCCTGGGCCAGTCAATGGCCAGCGTAGGACAGCGTAGACCGGCACCTGCATACAGTTCACACCCGTGCACCGGCGCCATGCAGCCCCGTGCCGCCGTCCACCATTCGCTATCCAGAGACGGATGCCTATAGAGAGCATTCCGAGACTCATCCCCAATGTCTCATTGTGGCTTGGCTTGCCGGGGGCAAAAGGTCCCGGGCACCAGGGAACGGCTCAGGGGTAAAGGCCCCCCCAACATGGCCAGTTTCCTCCCTTTGCCCTGAGGACAAGATGTATGATTCAGCTTCATCCAGGAAGATCAGAACGGGTAAGTGTGAGGTACCATTTTGGTTCCCAGAGATCAGATCCATACGGTTCTGTGTTATTGAACTTCAGCAATCAAAATTAAGACATCTTCAATTCTAAGAGGCCGCCGACTTTATTGTTTGCATAAATTTCAATTGACTATCCTGAATGCACTACCATGGGTGCAATATCTGGGTGCGAGATGCGGGAAGCTTTGGCGGGATTGAGTTTTTAGGGGCGACGATGATTCCGCTTCTGATTGCAATACTCGCTATAGCTGTCTCAGTGGCAGTGCTATAACCATGGAGGATCGGGGAAAGGTTCAAGTCACATAACAGATTCTTGTCCATCCAAATAACACTCCAACCAAGGCCATAGATACTCCTTAGGAATCTGTGAGATTTAGCATAGCGCTGTATCTGCAGAATTGACAATCACCGGTATCTTCATCGCCGGTATCTTCGAATCGCCGGTATCTTCTAACCCCCGTATCTTCTAATCACCCGTATCTTCTAACCCCCGTATCTTCTAATCACCCGTATCTTCAGAGTTTACGGGTCCGGGTGTGGAGGCGCCAGCGCTCAAGGATAAGGAATCCGGTGCTGGACCATCTCAGCAGCCGAGCCTAGCTGCTTTGGGTGGCTGAATCGTGACGTGTCCGAAGCGGCCCATTCGACAAGAAAGCGACAAGAAAGCGAGTGATGTCTGCATGCGCGGACTCATGCTCCCATACATGGTGCCACAGCTGCACGTGGCCACATACAAGCACCTACTCTTTACAGATGTCAAAGCATAGACCTTTTTTTATAAGAGAGGCGTGCACCTGTTAAATGAAATCGTATCTTTCTCCATCGCTTCAGAAGGTGTTTAAATATCACCCATTATTTCTAGTCCTCACCAAAGTCGTAGCATTTACACTTGTGCGCAAGCTATGCGTTGCTTTGTATCATTCTGGCACTTGTATTTTAAACAGGACCTGAACTTTGATCTCAAAGCCTGACTTGTTCATATTTGTTACCACAAAGCATTAGTTCTATATTGAGCAGCATACTGTTAGACTCCGCATGGTGCTCAACTTCTCTGCGATGTGCGGCTAGACGCGGTATGGTCGGACTGCCTCTATGCTCGGTCCGAGCCACTCATGGTTGCAGCAAATACTACCAGACCTAACATTGCTTGGCAGGCTCTGATTTAGCAAGGTATTTGAACGAACCCAAAGCAAAGCATATGAAATACAGGACGGTTGGGTGGAGGAAATACAGGACGATTGAGTGGAGGAAATTATTGGAGGTGGGTTTAACAGCGTAAGCTGTGTGGTTTTCTTCTATGAGCCATTCTTCTATGAGCCTTTCTTCTATGAGCCTTTCTTCTATGAGCCATTCTTCTATGAGCCTTTCTTCTATGAGCCTTTCTTTAAGAGCCTTTCTTCTATGAGCTTGGAGTAAATCAATTATACACTGTTCCTTACTTATGGTTCAAAATGGGTCAGCTGAAAGAATGCCCTTCAGAAGTAAATCTCTTCTTTTCCAAGCACTTCTTAAACGCCTTGGAAATCAGCTCTGATTATAGCCGGCCATCAAGAATGGCACCTAAAGAACTCCACTGCCCACAATCGTGAGATTGTTGCAGTTCAAGGAAATTAACCCTTTTCTTTCAATTCATTCCAGTCAATGGAGTTGCCTCTATCACTCATATGACTAGAACCTTGCGAACCCGGTAGTAAAAGCGTACGTGACATATTCCATTCACCTTCCACTCCCCCAACACTTCGTCACCTTCCTCTCCCCCATCACTTCACCTTCCTCTCCCCCAACACTTCGTCACCGTCATCCAATAACCAATAACACCTCCGAAATGGACTGTTATTTTGGAACGTGCCCCTGTGGGCACTGTATGCTCACCTGAATGTATACAGATGAAGCAATGGTTGAAGTGGGTGACGACTTACGCGTGTGTGCACATTATGCACAAGAGCTTAGTTAGAAGGGATTGAACAATGTCTCTCCCTCTACCTCCTGATTGAGCGGTTGTAATGACGACGATGCGGCCCTACAACGGGCTGCGGCTATTGAACGCCCCTTCTCATTATTTAAGGAACGGCCTGCCGCCTCAAAGGCGGGAGTAATCAATCAAATAAGAAAATAAGCCTAGTATATTTGAAAAAAAGAAACGAAAGGATGACTACTGAAGTCCCAGAATTAAAGAAGTTGTTAGAAGACAACGTGACAACTACACCAGAATATGGGAGAGTACATCACAACTCCCAACATGATAAGCCCTTATCTAGATGAGGCTTTTTGAGTCGGCCACTCGGCACGACGAGCCATTAAGGCGTTATGGGCCGCATACGGTGGCGCAGTCATGGCCGACATTCCTATACAGCTCGGATGATTCCCCTTGTTACAGATCATCGACAAATAGCCCTTACGCCTTACTCGAACCCGACACATTCAATATGGTCTGATGACCACAATATACGTAAATGAAAAGATGTATATCATCATACTGTCAGATTCTTGCGGCGCAAGGACTAAGAGATGTATTTGTTTATGATCCGTAAGGCAGGATATCATCCGAGTTATATAGAAAGGTCCCCACCACTGCCCCACCATATCCGGTCACTACCGAAAAATAGGCCTTGATCGGGCTAGGCGTGCCAGGTGGTCGATCGGATGAGCCTTATCGGGAGCATAGATCGGTCTAGCGCGGAGGAAGAAAGCAGCGGTTCGGACCGTGCAGACAGGTGACACCGCGTCTAGCCGTGCATCGCAGACAATTTGGGCAAAGTTGATTTCTTGATTCCATTCTGAAGAAACTATTATATTCTTACTGATTAAGAGAATACCGAGAGGTACAACTTCATGTGCAATTAGGATACTTCATACTACGGTGTCTACTCTCAATGGCAGAAAGCTACGTTCATGGCTGATTAGCGCCCTTGAAGGATGTGCAATTAGTGCGGTATCCCTGTCTCACCATTGAAGCTGTCCGATCTGCATCCTCAAGATGTTAGTCATCATGCATTCAAAAAACGGTAAATCATAAATTCACGAACGTTTTGAAAAGGGTGCCTTGAAGACAATCATGTATGTCAATGTCAGATTCTTTGGTTAACGCCAACTACTCAAGAGAAGGTGGATTCGAAGTTGATCCCTAAACAAGGGAATCCAACTTATATAGAAAACCTGGTCCGGGTCACATGAGGCCTCGTACCGAGGAAGGGGCCTGAATGCACAGCTTCAGTCGGCATGAGGGCTGATGGCCATCTTGGGTTGGTGAGTGTTGGGACACGGCCAGCCGCCTTAATCAACAACTCCCTCTGAACTTCCCTCTGAACTGTCTCTGAAATTTCCTCTGAAATTAGCACACTACGCACAGAGAGTCTACATTTAATCTTTTAGAGAGTGATATAATTTGATGTTTTCAAGAACGACCCTGACGAATAATAGAATCCTCAGAGACTTACCCATTAGTTCATTTAAGGATAAAGATGATTCCATGTTGTATTAAAAGTATAATGCCAATACATGAAGGAATGGTAATTGGCTATGTAATTGGCTATATAACTGGCTATACAATTCGCTATACAATTGGCTATACATTATAATTTGATGCAGAAATGAATTTTCGTACCTATAATTAGGTAGCGGTGGATATGGCAATGGCAAAACGCAATTCCAAGAGCTTTTGGTACCTTCCACCGGCATTAGTACGTGTACTTGCTGTTGAGCGTTGTCATATACAGTCTCGTAGCAGTGGACACTAGTGATCTGAGCAGCTACTGCAAGTTGTAAGTCTTGGGAAGATTCTGTGATCTCTGCCACCTTCTAATATCTACCTGGATCTATACTGGGAGTTGAGGTCCGCTGGTTTGAGCGAGAATCACATACTTGAATCTTCCAGTTCCGGGCTCCTCGTATGCGCCAACGGAATTCCTGGAACATCACTTGCATGCTAGGAGCATTGTTTGCCGGCAAACATGCACAAGATAGATCCGTCTGTGTTTGAACTCTGTAGCCGAACTGTACAACTTTGACCTGCACTGTTTCAGCTGCATCCTGTAACTCGAAATGTGGTATCTCTGCGCTCAAAGGTTGGCAGCCCCATCCAGGAAAGTCTCAATAAGCTGCTTGAACCTACTCGAACCTGGTTCGTATCTGGCTTGTTCCCGGCTGAACAGGAAGGTGCTTGCAGCGTTGTATGCCGGTATCCAATGATGCACGTGAATTGATAATGTTAGACAAGAGGGGCCGCATGCAGGCCACAGCGCCATGAATATGCCCGCCTTCCCGCACTCTCTTTCCCACAGTACTTGCGGTATGGAAGACCTCATTGTCCCAGACCTAAACATGGCTCAGGTTGGAAACTCCCTCGCTCAATTAGGCACCACCTGCACCCACGCACAGCTGTAGAAGCCCGCGTCACGTCCCCCAGCACCCGTACACCGCGGCGGCGATATACGCGGGCCGCCAGTGTTCCTCTCCACTGCCACCTTCTTCCCACAACTTGACCATTCCTGCTACCTGACCATTGCAGCCACTTGACCGACACTGCCCTGGTGGAGTTCACACACACTTGCTGCCGTACACCCCCGACTCGCCTCTCGCATCCTGTGCCCTGCACTGCATATGCTGAACCATGAGTAACGGTCCTCCCCAACGCCATGAATCCACGCCTGGCGCCCCTCAAACCCGGCCACGTTCGGCTCTGTCCCCTTTCAGGAACATTACGTCGGAAAATCTCGGCCGCCGGGACGTTTTTGGCCGGAACCTCCTCCATATTTGCATCCTTGCCAACAACACCCAAAGACTCGCGGAGGTGCTCGCCATGCCTGTGCTGAAACTGCTACTTACTGCCACAGACTATGAAAATGGCTGGAATGTGCTTCACTACGTCTTCTACTTGAAAAGAATGGCATGCTTTGGCGTGTTGTGGCGGCATTTCAGCGACCTCGCGCCAAACGTGCTTGCGGAGCTCCTCAAGCGCAAGGACCGCTGCCGAAAAGACCCTTTGCTGCTCCTAGGCAATGACGCCCAAGAATTCTACTGGATCCCCGATTACATCAACGAATATGATCAGTTTCACTTGGTCAAGCGCCGGCCTGCATGTGCGCCCAGGCCCGCCTCGGCCCCCGAGTCGTGGTGGACGCCGCAACGGGGCGCCTCTGGGGCATATGCGTTCGGCTCCAACACTTACGGCAACTTGGGGCTTGGCAGCTCTCACGATAGGGCAGGCCCGACCCACATTCGACTCTCATGGGCGCTGGCCCCGGCCTCGGCTCGCCCAGATGCTTCCGCCACGGTCTTCCCTCGTCTCCGGGCGATGCACGTGTCCAACTATCATGCAGTGCTTGTCACAACGTCGGGCGAAGTTTACACATGTGGGGCCGCTAAACGCGGCCGCTTGGGGCACGGCACCGCCCAGAACTCCGACGTCTTCAAGCCCTTACCGCTGCTCTATGCCGTCCTGGAGTGTGCTGTTTCCAATGGCCACACCGTAGCGCTTACCGGCACCAACCGACTCTTCACGTGGGGCCTGAATCGATACGGACAGCTTGGCTACGAGACCACCAAGAGTGTTCATGGATCAGGCGGCGATATCTACGTGGCCTCGCCCCAGGAAATCGCCTTTTTCCGCAAACGGCCGCAGCCTTTGGTGGGCGTGGCCGTGTCTAATGTGCATTCTTTGGCGTATACTGCAGACACCCTCTTCTTCTGGGGCCTAAACATTGGCCAGATGGGCGTGCCGCTTGACAACGTCGAGGACTTTGTTTTGGGACATGTGACCCACTCCGGGCGCATTCACCACGAGCCGAAGAGTGTGGCCATGCGTGAAACCATCAGGCTGGTGGCCACCTGTGACACGTGCACGGTGGTGGTCACCGAGGCAAACGACGCCATTGTTTTTTTCCTGCATCTGCGGGCAAAGCTCCCAAAAGTCGCCCCGATGGTAGACCCGTCGCTCCATTTCGAGGTGTTCAAGCCCTCGGTGATGACACGGCTGCCTTTGATCAAAAAAGTTGTCGTCAAATCGCAAGAGAATATCCTCCTATTGCTTGACACAGGGGATGTGGTGCAGTGTGTCTTCAATAGCGCTAGCCCCAAGACGTCGAGGTACCAGCCGCTCTGGACGCCGGTGACTGCAAACATGCAGGCTGTGGACATGGCTAGTGCCGGCGATGGTTCTCTTATCTTGTGCACGATGGACGGATCGGTGTTCACTAAGGCTTTAGGCGGAGATATCCAAGCGCGGCGGGGCTCTGCTGGAATCACACCCAAGCGCAACTTCTCCAAGGTTGAAGGCGTGAACCGCGTGGTACGGGTTTCTTGCAGCGACTCGTTTGCTTCATTTGGCCTTCTTCGGGACGACATCGACCCGCTACCATACAAGCTCCAGCAGAACGACTTCTTCAAAGATATGGAGTACTTGAGTCCGTTAGTGGAGCCGGACGCTTACCGGAAACAGGACCAATTACTCGACGTGGACCACGACGCTAACTGCTACGTCTGGCCTCAGTTTGAGGGTGAAAAGCTGGAACAGGAAATCCCTGACCGGCTTCTCCGGGCGTATGTCTATCAGCACACGGCCGCAGAGCTTGTACCACAGACTTACCAAACGATCACTACCGAGGATTTAGCGGCCCATAACAAGCTTCTCCGCGCCTGCATGCAGCGCACGGTGTTCCAGCTCGACTGGCTGCAATCCAAATTCTGCGATGGCAAGATCGTTTCAAGCGGCATTACCCTTGCGTTCCACCACGGGCTATTTCACCAAAGATCGGCTTTCTGCAGGCAATTGTTCCGCGGTGCCGACGAATATTTCTTTCACCAGATCATCAGGGGACACTACTCGAACGGCACCATCTGGTTTGAAACCGACATCGAGCCCATAGCTCTCTTGGTGTTTGTTCATTTTGTCTATACAAACAGTGTGTTGGATTTCTGGAGCCAAGGCTTGAAGCTGGAAAAAGAGCTCCAAATCAGGCTGCATTTCAGAGACATTGTGGGCCTTTTTCGAATGGACCTGTATGAGAGTGACGCCGTTTTTCTTCGGCAGATCAGTCAGCTAGGTGAGCAGTTTGGGGATGTTTTAGTGGGGTTGGCCGACGGCGTAACCATTCGGTGCCTGTCGTTTATCATCTGCAGAAGCGCCTTCTTCGAGACGATTTTGGCATGGGACGGACTTGATACTGAAGACGGCTGCGAAAAGTACGTAAGCTTGGAAAACATCACCCAGGAGCAGATGAATGTGATCTTGCGCCATCTCAAGGGATGCAATGATTTGGAAGTTTTGCGCCCTGAACAAGAGCTCTTCGCCGACCCCGATGACTTTGCCAACTTTGTCCTTGGCATGATCGACATTTGTGATGAACTTTTGCTTGTGCAACTCAAGCGATTGTGCGAATTGGCCATCCAAAACCACATCAGCATCGAAAATGTGTTGGTGCTTCTAAGCCATTCCGACGGGCTTAATGCCCCCAAACTTTTCATGTCCTGCTGCTGGTACATATACCACAATCTCGAGGTTGTGTTATTTGACCCGTACTTCAAGGATATCGGCGAGGATCTTTGGAAGAGGGTCGAATATGTGCTTGAGTTCTTGGACAAGTGCAAGGAACCCGAATTCGTGGTTGGCGAAAAGGGCGAGGTGAACTGGAACGTGAGGGGCTCTACACTGCTAGCAGCAAGTGTTGACGACTTCTTGCTTGACTTCACCCGCTACAACGAGACATACATGAGCGACCGAAAAGGGTATTCGAGCTTTGCGCCGATTTTCGAAGTGTCCGAAGACGATTCTCGAAGACGCAAGCTGAGCCACAAGACTTCGAGGACCCAAGAAGCCTCCATGTCGGAGATGCGAGACCACCTCAAACGGGTGGCACTTTCCGAGCGCCCAGGACTGTCATCAGAAAGTGCAGTGGAGGACGACGATTTTGAGATGGTGACCCGTCGCAAGAAGCGGGACGAGCCAAAGGCTGAACGGCGAGACTGGAAAGATGAGAAAGGTCTAGAAAGAGACAAAACTCTGGACAAAGCTTCAGAAAGAGGCAAAGCTTCGGAAGGAGACCCAGAAACAGAGATGGGCTCGGCAACAGAAAACCCCAGATCTATGGAGATTTCTACCAATACTGAATCTGCGACCTCTAGAAAAACGCCCATGCTAGGCGAATTTATACATTCAGAGAAGCAGACAACCAAGATAAAGTTCTCGCCTGCAATGAAGTTATCGCAAAAGGAACGAAAGGCCAAAAATCAAGTGCGACCACAACGAGTCAATGGCCAAAGCAACGGCCAGAGCAACGGCAAAATCAACAGCCAAAGCAACAGCCAAAGCATAACTAACGGCCTGGATTCGCACGTGGAGAGAGAGCAGTTCCGGAACCCATGGACCAAGACGCCCAGCGCCCCCAAACGGGTCAACTCCAAAGCATCAACTGCGGTACGAACAGCGCTGATAATCGGAAAGTCTGATGTGGAGCAATCGCTTCAGGATTTGCCTGTTCTAGGGCAAGAGCCCAAAAAAGGGGCCAAATCCGCCAAGAAGATGTCTAACGCATCCGAGGAGGACGCTCTCAAGGCACTGAAAGCACCCCAGCCCATACAAACATTACAAGAGATTCAGCAAGAACAAGAGTTTGCTCGGTGGTGGGAGGAAGAGTGCCGACGAGTGCAAATGGAGGAGGCCAATCTCTTGAGGCTAGCACGAGGCGACCTCCCTAGAAGAGGGGGATTCCGGGGCCGCGGCCGTGGCCGAGGTCGTGGGCACTAGGCCAAAAGGAAAGCAGCTTTTGGAGCAGGTGCTAGGAAACTGGTCACATGACCCGATGACCCCATGGAATCGTGGTCTTCCGATCACATGGCACACATTGTTCCTTCAGGGTGCTCGTGAAACCCTGTACCCACTGTAAAACAAGTTTCATGCGCCGAAATGAAGCAATGCACAATTATGGCAACGGATTACGGTGATGGATCACGGCAATCGATCACGACCCTCAAGTACGATAAACATGACAATTGATAATGCCAATTGATAATGCCAATTGATAATGCCAATTGATAATGCCAATTGATAATGCCAATTGATTATGACAATTGATTATGACAATTGATAATGCCAATTGATAATGCCAATTGATTATGTCAATCCGTTTTTGCTCGCTTCAACTTCGAAGACCTACTCAATGTCGTCGGGAAACCACCCATATTCATCCAAGCTCACCGACATCCCCTGAACCTGGACATGCTCGGCCACCAAGCGGCGTTTCTGCTCCAATTCCCCGCCTTCTCGTTTTGAAATGAGCCCAGCACTCGAAATCACGCGCCACCACGGGAGTTCAGGGAACTTTATGCCTTCAGCCTCGAACATTTTCAAGATGACATTGCTGTTCTTGAGCGATGCACCCACCTGCCGCGCGTTTTGCGGCCTGCCGATAAGGTACGCAATGTGGCCGTAGCTGGTGACACTGCCATGAGGAATCTGGCAAATGGCAGTGTAGGCGGCATGGTGGAACGCCTTGGTTTCATCCAACATGGGGTTGAGTGGACGGGATGCGCCGCGGAAGAAGCCGCGGTCACGTGCATGGTCATGTGGCAGACCCCACGCCAGCCACGTGCCACAAGTACCCGCTTTTGCGCCGTATGGTTTCAGTTGGCTCCGGACGGGCCCTAGCATTGTGCTCGTGGAGGCGCTTCACGGCGTCCATAATTACGCCGGCAGCGGGGCTCGGGCGCCCAGGCTTTGGCGGAGCGTGTGGTGCACGGGTGTGGTGCACGGGCCTTGCGCCCGATATTGCGCATGGTTCCGTCGAATTGCCCCATCATGTTGAGACTATTCAGGCAACCCAGAAGCTCGGCTCTACTCCGGGTGGCGGCCCGGGTCCCTCCTCGCGTCTCGTTCACTCCTCGCGTTACAGGCGTGCGGTTCCAAACTACACAGAATCCCGAGTCTCCAGAAAAACCCGCCTCCAATGCCCAAAGCCCGGCCACGCTCAAGGGTGACACCCCGCAGCTCATGATCGCTTTCACGTGCAAGAAGTGTGAAACCCGCTCGTCGCATACGTTTTCCAAGCAGGCCTACACCAAGGGAAGCGTGTTGATTCAGTGCCCTGGGTGCAAGAACCGCCACTTGATTGCAGACAACTTGAAGATTTTCCGTGACGACAAGGTTAACTTGGAAGATCTTTTGAAGGCACATGGCGAGTCTGTGGCCACGACTCCGGAAGACTTGGCCTTCGAGGATATTCCTGAGTCGTTGAAGAAGACCTTGGGACACTACGCCAAGGATGCCCCGGAGGAGTACCAGCAGAAGGAGCAGCAGAAGTATATTGAGGGACAGTGATGAATGTTGACAATGCATTTGGAAGCGGACTAAGGGCGTTCCGCCGTACATGAAGCTAGGGGCTAAAGCAAGGAGCAGATTGAGTGAAGTCTATTGAAGCAGTGAAGCATCTAGGTTGGTATTTAATGGGGCTCACGAAGCACCTTTTGAAGCATGCTGAACAATTGCGAAAAAGAACATTTGATACTAAACCATGCTAACCATGTTACACGGTGCATTTGGCGCCGAGCTTACTAATGGCAGTGTCATTTCTAGCAACTCGGGGCAGTGGTCGAATCTGTGGGGGACCGTACTCTTTTTTCGGGCATTTTTGCTTGGTGTCGTGTTTGTTGACCGGGCTTACGTGATTGAACAGTTGCAATATTCAGAATTATGCATACCAAATCAGTTAGGGGTAGAGAATCTCGGTTTGTTGTCTCTGCCTTTTGAATATCTGCCTTTTCCTTTCGCCTTTGTGTTTACTCCAGGTGTTGGCTGCGCACATCACTGGATCTTTTGATTGACAGACAGCCCCACTGACATACTCCCTACTTGCACCCCAAGATCTCGTGGAAAGTGCAGCAGATGCATAAGTCTACATAGGTAGTTGTCATGACCGGTCCTCCGTCTTGTTTTACCCTTCTTATGACCATGAGATGTTTACGCACCCTCGATCTTCACCTGAACACCGCTAAGCTTTTCAGGTGGGGACTTTTCCCACCAAGTCGCCCTTGAGGAATCATTGCAATGATGGAGAGAACACTAGAGCAGAGCCTTAGAGGTGTGTTAGTTTTAAATTATAGACCCGAAGAAGACGCCTGCACCAGAGTATTCAGACAGGTACGCCACCAGAGTGCATCAGAGTATCCGTGGCAAATATAGTAAATGGGCCATTTCGGACAGTGCGAGCGCAATAAGGGCTCAGTCGAGTCAGCCCAAATCTCCAAATTGTCTTGTGGCCACCGCCTCGCCGAACATTTAGCTTTCCAAAAACCGTCTTTCTTTACCCTCCACCTTTGTAATAGCACGAGGTGACATTATCTTGGACATTGTAACATGGAGCTTGTAATTTGACTAGAAACTTATAGCAAGCGCAACTTGTAGCTAGTAACCTAAAGTCTGTTCAACTTCTAACCTGTCAACTCTAGAATCAATATTTGCAGCAACCTGCAACTTCTGTAACAGCCATCAACTTGATCTCGTTTCCAATCTCCTATTCCGCGCTCTCGCCGCCTTTTCTTTGCTACTTTTACGAGACAGACTAAGCGGCTTATCGCTTTCGACGGAATTACGCCAACAACTCATTTAGGGAAGCAGACAGGAGTTCAACTAGCGGTGCTTAAACGGGGAGTCCGAAAAGCTCTTTGCTTAATATAGAAACAGTCGTGTAAAGTGCAGTAATTAATGCCTAGGTGTTTTTGGAATCTCCAGTAGCCTAGAATTTTTTAGAATCCGCCGTTTTCTCTGTGGTATGAAAAGCCTAAAACTTTGCTCAACAATCTGCTAAAAAGCGTGGAATTTTGATTTAAAGTGTTAAATGAGGTAAAGCTATAAAAATAGGTGAGTTTTAAATTTTAAATAGCATTATGTACAAGGTGCTTTTCAGGTAGATTCGTAGTATGCATTTGTTTTCTGGTCAGGTATTTGGGATCATGTATGTTCAATAAATTTTCATGCAGGAAATATCAGGTAAATTTATAGTTATGCATTTGTTTTCTGTGGAGGATGGCTTCACTGGTCAAATGACGATCTCGGTGCCTTCTCGCTAGGGTGCTTCAGCAGAGCGCGGTGGGGTGGGGCTCTCTTCCCGATCGTTCCCGCCTTGGCCGCAATCCACACCTTATGTTCTCAACATAACAATACATCGCCCAGTCTTTGAATCATCTTCCACCTCTGAAACACCACCTTTGAATATCATCCCTTTTTAAACATGGACATGACGCCCACTAGCTGCGAAGGATGCAACACAAGAATTTGGACAGAACCGAAGTGCCCAGAAACTGGGTTTAGATTACCAATAACACATGGGTATACTTTGAAATGAATAGCCAAAGAAGCGTTCGATAAAGATAAATTATTCAAGCCTAAAGCTCAAACTCAAATTTGTCATGATGAGTAAACAGTTAATAACTTTTAGGGAAACCCAAACCAAGACGTTCATTATTATGAGTCACAAGTACTATAATGACTAAAATAAATATAGTATTAATGATCATTACAGTATACCTCACGCGAAAATTCATTGAAAACCTTAGCCATGGTTATGACAGCTAAGTATAAAAACTAAGGCTAGAGTACTCAGGTCAAAATGGTACATCAATACTAAGCGCTTCTAGATATAGCTTACACTCTTGATGCAAAACATTTAAAGGTAGATATAGTATATTCATACTATATTCATACTGATTTAGAAGAAGTTATAAATCTTGTAATACAACTCAGGTTCTTAAGAGGACACTTTAGATAAAAATAGAGTAACACATAAAATGATAATAGCGGCCCTAACTTGTATGCTTACGAATACTTAAACAAAGATGATCAAAACTATACTGTAAAGGTGCACCAAGAGATATGCTAAATATTGAACAGCTAGAACTGTTACTGTCTGAGAAAGAAATTACGGATTCAATATTGAGAAAAAGATTAGTAGGCTCATCAATAACGAATACATTAAAGAATAGCTCAAATTCAAATACTTTACTGATTATTTATTTGCTTATATTATTTTCTTTGCCTCTTGTAAAATTTACCCTTTAATATCCTATTTTAGAATTTTTACCTGGGGCTTGTTTTATTGCTATACTCTTATCCAATAATAAAATTGTCCTCATCATCAATTTTGCTTCTACTTCATATACATTTTTGTTGTCCTATCGTCTTTTTTGCCTCTATTTACCTCTTTACCCCTCTGGATGCGTGACTGTCTTTATACATTTTTGAGTAAAGATCTTGAACTGCCAATAGGATCTTATCATCATATTATAGGCGCAATACTATCTCTTTAAATTGAGATTTAGGATGAGTATTAAAACTAATAGTCCTATAAATTCATTTCTTGTTCTAGTTACTTATTTAAAGCTTTCCTGAAAGTCGAGTTTCAACGACTCATTGAATTTAGACTCGGGGCTCTTGTTATTTATATACTGGAGCCGCTTACTTCTATAAGGAGTCGTATAATTCGTGAGCGGCTTTATGGAGTTAAACAGGAGTGAAATTAAGATAAAGAGATGAATATATTTCTTTTTATGGTTGTAAAAAGGTAAGTCATAATTAGACACCAAACCTAACTCCAAAGTGAGCACTTTTCTCTCCTTTGAAACATCTGCTTCAATAAATGAACAAATTAATTTGGCTCCTTGTTTATTATTGTGGTATTTATGAGAGATGTCGAAATCTATTGGGCTAAACTCTTTGAAAGCGTTAATTGCTCATAGGATATGTATTCGTTGATGATCCCTAACCAAGGGGGATCACCTATACTTATGTTGGTAAACTAGCCAAGGCCGCGTCACGGCGTTTGACGCATTATGACGGCCGGGGTTCCGATTATACCACCTTTTCGTCATGAGGGGAACTGACGACCGTGTCACATTTACAGGCCGAAAGGCCTCAATCGGGCTAGTTTTAGACGGGAGTGGCGTCTGAGGCGGGGTGTGCCTGCATCTGAGGAAACCACGACAAAGCACCCGATAAGCCGCCACTGGTGGCCCCTCGTCTAAGCCTCAAAGATAGGCGGACAGAATTGACGCCTCTCTCCATGTGGATACCGACAATTTCGAGTGACCACACATCGCAGGTGGCGTGTCGATGGGTAGCGCGGCCAGGATGTGAACCGCAGTCGTGATGGGCATTGGGTGAGTCAGGCTTCCCTTCATTCCTTCAAGTACTTCTGCGAGATGGCGGCAAAAACGCCTTGCAACTTGAACTTCCTAACGAGGAATTTCTCCACCAAAAAACGTGGGCACCAGTTCAACAAGTACCCCAAGAAGGTGGCCATCTTGCCCCTGTAGACATTTAGTCTTCCACCCAAGGTCTGGAGCTCAAAGTCATTGACAACCCTATAAGCGTATTCCTCAGCCAGCATCGGATTGTTTCTGGCGGCCATTTGTCTTCGCTCTACGAGCGCTTCATTGATCCCTGGCACTTGATACAACGAGGCTGCAGGCAATTCTCGTTTATCCTCAATGTCTGATTTCACTCCCCCCGTGATGACATTGATCACCTTGACTCCAAAAGGCTTGAGCTCGAGTCTGAGTGTGGCTGCGTACTGATGGATCGCCGCTTTCGTTGCCGAGTAAATGCAAGAGAATGGAAAAGGCACGATTCCACTAACGGAGCCCGTGAAAGCAACGGTTCCCTTTGCTTTGATCAAGAGGGGTGCAAATTCTCGCGTGAGACGAATCGCTGCAAACACATTGACTTGAAAACACTGGATGAAAGCTTCATCGGTAACGTCAATCGCCGGGAATGCGCAGGGCTGCCCGGCATTATTGAACAAGCAGTCAAGGTAGCCATCGCAATTTTGGATCACGTCTTGCTTCAAAGCCTCGACGCTCTCAACCAGTGTGACATCACACTTCTTGATGATGATACCGTGCTCCGTCAAGGGTTGCATGAGCTCTAGGCGCCTTGCGCAAGCATACACCTTGTAGCCTCGTTTGGCGAATTCGATTGCGGTGGCATACCCGATTCCCGACGATGCGCCGGTGACTAAAGCAATTTTCTGGCGTGTCATGTTAACTTCACGGGAATAGGAATTGACGTGTGGGGATTCTGATTAGATAAAGTAGTGCATTGGCGCGCGGCGCGGAAGCATGTGAAAAGCCAACCGAGTTTTAGAAGCATTCAGACCAGCGCGGCAAAATAGCCTAGAGTGATAATGGTCAAACACTAGGGACGGGAAATGTGCCGGCCAAGTACCAAAGTGCCTCGCTTGATGGTTATTGGAAGGAAGTAGATCGCCGTGACGGCTCCGCCAGTCTAAAAACGCACCACATGCAGGCCAGGCTCCCTAAATACTGCTTAGCAATGCCCCGTCTTCTGTCCATAATATTCTGGTGTCTTTTTTTATAATTATCTCTGGCGTCTTTTCCATGATTACCTCTGGTGTCTTTTCTATGATTACCTCTGGTGTCTTTCCATAAATACCTATGGTATACGACGCACTGGCTCGACGCACACTCGGAATCAGCTCCCATTGGGAAAGGCTTGATGGTTCTCAAATCAAGTAGGCTCATTACACAACAAATTCAACGCATAACAAAGAGATCAAGTAGGGCACAGAGGGACCATTCGGGAGGATATTCACGCATCTTAGTACAGTACACGGTCGTGTATGTCCCTATGACAGAGGATTGGAGCACTACTGGTCAGGTGACCAGAGGAGATATGGTACGGGCCTCCTAGGGAATGGCCAAGAACGGTATGTTCGGGTTTGTAGCGTTTCTCCTCTATGAACTCCACTGTGTATGCTGCCGTTCCTGTACCCAACCGATGGATTCCTTTTGGTTCTTGCCCTAAATGCGTCGACTGAAAATTGCAGCTGCTTGAGTCTCGTGATTCCGTCCCGCAGAAATATCATGTCTGCGAGGATGATGCCATGAGTATGTATCACCAAATGAGTGGAACAGCTGGGTAAAGGGGTTGGGACCCCTACTCTCACTGCGGTATTGCATACCACACTCAAACCTGCCGCATCTGAGCCGCTTTGTTTTTGGTTCTTAAGGGTCCATCTCCAGACTGCCTGTTGGATGCTCACGTGTCGAGTCGAGCTCGAAGACCGGCGTAAAAGATCACTGGACAATGCCGCCAATGCTGTCACTGCTGTCAATTCTGTAAATGCTGTCACTGTTGTCAATTTGTCAATGCGGAACAATTGATACAGCGCATTCTCCTGAGTTTGGCGCCAATCGTATGCGTGCACAGAATGCTGGCTCTCCCATTGAACCGCTGGGGGCATGACATCGTACTGCCAACCGCACGTACTCGTTCCGTTGCTATTATCTTGTAAAAGACTGCACTTGCTCATGTCCATCCTAACGACGCCTGCCCGGTCTGATGGTGTTCTTGAACACACATTGTCTTTCCTGTTCATAGGAGGTTCAACTTTCGACTGGGATTAGAGTTGCACGGTACATTTTGACAGTACGCAATGAGCGGGCCATTACCAAGGTGAATGACCGAGGCGCTGTTTTTCCGTATTTTTCAGCCATTTATAAAAGTCCTGGATATTGTTGCCGTCTGCCACGGTGAATAGTGTATCAGTTCCCACCTCCAAAGCCTAAAGACTTGGGCCGCTATACCGTGCTGCACTTCCATGGTGCACAATATGCTTCTCTAAATGAACATAGCCTCAGTGAAGCCACGCTCATGGATAGCGTGATGTATGGTGTAAGTAAAGCACATTCCAAAGCGCTTCTCAATACCCCTTCTGAAGGCTTATTCCCAAGTCCTTTCCTTGTCAAGTTCATCTCCCGGGTTCATATATCCACAAAATTAGCCCAGTGTTAACATATTCAATCTCGCATTATCAGTGGTGATTCCTTGTCTAAAATGCGCCTGCACCATATACCTTGATTCTCCAACCGTTGATTTAATTCTTGAGACTACCTTCTCTGAATGATTTCTGCCATAATGCTTCCAGAAGTGATTTGAGTGAATGAGTTCAAATCAAGTGTCGATATCACCACCAGTTTGCGACTTTGACTTGCATACAACTGGTATAACTGGTACAACTGGTACAACTGGTACAACTGGTACAACGGGTACAACGGGTACAACGGGTACAACTGGTACAACAGGAACAGCTGGTACAGCTGGTACAACTGGTGACAGAACTGGTGACATAGTGACAACCGGTGAACCCCTTTCGTTATCATGTTGCCTGTGGATGGCTTTGGTCTTCACTTTCGCCTGGATTCGGGTATGCAAACAACCAGACGACATTATCATCACCAAATGATAGCTTGGCCTGCTTTTCCGGCAGGTTCTTTCTGCACAAGATGCATCAGCTAACTCGCCGAATTGAGCCGAATCCCTTGAATCCATGGTACATTAGCACCACGTAGATGACCCATTATCTTCTAGAACATCGTCAATAGTCCAGTAAAATGGTGTCCTCTGCCCCCTTGAGGTTTCTATGTCCAAGAAATTCCTAGCTTCTCCTGAATCCTTTTATTAAGGTCTGCTCAGTGCTCCCTTTTCCTTAACACATCTTCCAAGGCGCTACTGATCACTAACACTTCATCCACATACAAATTGTTGAGCATTGAAGGATATTTTGACGCCAAATCAGAGAGTTTTGTCGTTTGTAGCTCTTTGAAGCCCATTTTCTGTCTCATCTCATTAATTATTCTAATGAGTTTGCTTTGACCCATGCAAGGATTGAAAGAATTCCAAGACGACATTTTCTTCACATTTGAACTGTTCATTTAATCTGGGGCTTCATCAATAAAGAGTTAGTCTCGGCAAACTATGTCGTACTCGACTAATAATTAGTCTCATTTTCCAATTCGAGGGGAATCCCATTAACGAGAAAACTTAGTACTTTACCCGTGTCCAATTAGCTTCCAGTCCCAAATTTTGGTGCTGTGCACTCCCGGGACCATCATCGACGCTGGCTTGAAGGTGACCCTACACCACCGGCATCCGCGCCCGGAGGCACGGATGTTTGCATGGTACCCTGACTCGCAAGTGTCAGATCCGCTCTCATATGAGCACCGGTTGCAAAAGTCCCGGATACCCTTCATCGTGAGGTACCCATGTATGCGACCGAAAGACCCTGCATGTTCCATGAAGAAAATAGTCACGTGGCACCACTCCAGGCGGGTGCGGACAGGAACATGCATCATAATGGGTCACGGTCGCTTTGACCAAAACTGACTAGACTGGCCGAATAATGGCAGAGCTGACCACGGAAACTGACTTCGCAGCGAGCCCGGCATTATGTGCAGGCGCGCCGGCCGCGAACATCGCCATCACCACACCCACCAGGCACCAGCTCCAGCAATGTTCAGAATCCGCGGGTTAAACACGCACTCCGTCAGTCGGGCGCTCCGCTATGCAAGCACATCACGGCCACGCACGAGCCTGCCCATGGACCGGTACCAGGAAAAACTCCGGGCCAAGGCGCAGCAAATGGGCGTGGGCTCCGTTGATGAGTTGACGCGCAAGCTCCAGCCCGACATCGAGGCCAAGAAGAAGCTCATGAATGCCGTGGACCCGTTGGCTGAGCTCGAGGCCCACGACAAGGAGCTGGCGCTCCAGCAGCAGGCAAGCCGTGACAAGGCCTTCACGGAAAGAGGCACCGTCGACAAGCACGCGCCGCACGTGCCTTACAAGACGTTGCAGTCCTTTGTGGACGTGGCCAAGGTGAGGGACTTGCCGGCCAAGGAATTGGAGTTCATTTGGCGGGCCCGCTTTGCCAGCCGCGACCGCGCCATGAGTGCCGTCTTGCTGGGCGAGCAGTTTTCCCGCATGTTCGCCAATGCCTTCAAAAACCCGAGCTTCATCTTGCCGCTTCCCAAAGAAGGTGCCGGCTATGAGATGCACTTTGTGCAGTGGGGGTTCGTCGGGCCCCACACCACCCATTGCATGCTCACGTCGTTGGCCGAGTACAAGTTGCACAAGGAATACGCCAAGCCACACACCACGTTGATGTTCCACCAGGACATCATGCACGATAACGGGCTAGTGTTGATGAACGGCCAAGTCGAGCCCGACGTGCCGCTATCGCTTGATGACGCCCAAATGTTGGTGTTGAATGTCCAGCGCTTCTATGGTGTCACCGAGTGCCCCCGCAAGTTGGCCTTGTTGCGGGCCTTTACGAAGGGCGACGACTCTTTCGACATGGACGCTTTGATCCACGAAGCTGCGTCGATGTAACGGTAATGTTGGGATCCACAAGCTATGGTGACGTTAGCCTTGAGGGCTGCTTGGATGCTGTGACCGCTTTGTCGAGGCCAATAGCATTCTTGTCAAATGTTTAGCGAGCAGCCGCATATAGCGATATGAACAAGATGAAATCATTCTTCGATATGATTCCAGTGAGCTGCAGGACTTTCAGGCTGCAGCGCAGTCAGAAGACCACGTGGTTTTACGTTTAGCCGAGACTCATAAGATCATCCAAAGATGTTGTCCTTTTCTTGACAGCTCGTTTCGGCGCCGCTTTGAGGGATCTCTTTGCAGGCACCTGCACTGGCTTCTCCGGCACATACTCATCAGAGTCTGAGTCGGGGACTTGCACAATCTCCGCCGACTTGGCTTTGGAGGCAGTTTTTCTCCGGAGCTTCGGGGCCGAGGGTTTGGGCAGAAAGTCGTCATCATCAGAATCAATCAAAGACGCTGCGACAGAGGCCTTTTCAGCAACATTGGCCACGGGCACGTCGTCTAGAGGCTTGCGCTTGGAATCGTAGCGCAATTTGTTGAGAAGCTGGCGGAACGACTTTTTCATGGTGGCATCGTCGCCGGCGTGAAACTCGGTTTCGTCGATGTTGATCTTCTGAAGCTGCGCCGTAGCAGTGGTGATTGTCTTTTGCACGAAATCGGAGAAGATCTGCTTGTCATCTTGCTCGATGAACTTCTTCGTGGCCTCCAAGATGCTGTCTTCAGGTATCAAGTGAAGCAGAGACTCCGTCAAAGACTGCTTGAGGATTTGCTGGATGGACACGTTTTCGGAAACGGCAGATGGAGCCAGCAGCAGCGAGGCAGTTTGGCGAGGCTCCACGTCCGCCTTTTTCTTATGGTATAGCAAAATGTCATTCACGTTTGCAATCTTGCCCACGTAGCGGTTGGAAAAGCGGCGGGCGTTTTCCACCTCGTAGTTGCCCGTTTGGTCGACTCGGAGCCGTACAAGAGGTAGCATGTTGTTGTCAGCACCGGCGCAGGCCTCGCCAATCATGGACTCGACCAGGTGGTTCAAGAACGACGCAATGTCCGCTTTCGAGGCAGGGCCCTCTATGAAGTGCTCATCTTTCAAGCACACGTCCTTGATGATGAACGGCCGGACGGTCGAGAGCGGTATGGGCTCAAGCGAGTAGTCCTTGCCACGGATTTTCATTAGGAAAACGTGCTTGGGGGCAGCTTCGGCCTGGCAAAGAGACGTGGCCACCGAGGAGCCCGCCTGGAGCGTGTCGAAGCCCGTGGTGGGGTTGTACTGGGGAAATGGAATGCACTCGTGCTCATGGCCCCAGAGGACAAAGTCCAAGAACGAAGGGAGGAAGTCTTCGGGCACGTACGACGTGAGCGAGTGGCGGTGGTGGTTCTGGTGCAAGCACAAGAGATTGAAGAAGTCGGAGGCCAGCTCGGGCTTCTGGAAAGTCACGTCGCCGTTGCGCATGATGCGCTGGAGCCGTTCGTCACGCATGTTGTTGATGCCGTAGAGCGCCAACTTGGTGAAGCCTTTCTGGAACACCAATGGCGTGACGCAGATCTTGTCCAGGCGAGGAATGTCGCCAAAGTAGTTGATGAGACCCGTGGTGGCAAGCACATCCAAGGGCGAGAGAAGGCCTTCGCCGGTGGCATCGTCGTGATTGCCCGAGATGGCAAACACCGGAATGGACACGTTGATATTGGGATCCTCGTAGTTGACGACGTCGCCTGCACGAAGCGCCGGCGCCGGGTCGCTCAAGAGCTCCAACTCGCAGGGCCGGTCGCCCATGCAGTTGAGCCGGAGCGCCTGGATCACGTGGAGGAGCGATTTCTTCAGCGGCTTGGACACATGGAACAAGTCGCCGCCCTGGACCACCATGTCCACGTCTCGAGTCTTGGCCATGTATGTGATTTCCTGGAAGCTTCTCCACAGGTCGTCTCCGCGCACGGGGTCGTTCTCGAGGTACCCCACATGGTTGTCTGTGGTGAGGAGGATCCTGAGGGTGTTTTCGTCATCGGGGATGTGGTCGACGGGGGGCATTGACGGTGGCTTGGGGCGTGACGGTGGCTTGGGGCGTGACGGTGGCTTGGGGCGTGACGGTGGCTTGGGGCGTGACGGTGGCTTCGGGCGTGACGGGACATGGCCTAGAGAGCGGCCACGCATGGCGGCTGGGTGCAGGACCAGGCCTTGTTGAAGGTTTAAATGTGAGCGCGCTCTAGCCCTTCCGCCTTATACCCTCTGAGTTGTAATGGGCGGTGGTAGTGAAGGCTATTTTTAGTTTACAAGGGACAGCTGTCCAGCTTACAATAGCAAAAGCTTCTATGGCGGCGAGGACATACCTCTGTGCACTAATTCCCCACAAGAAAAAGTCCTCGGGTGACTGCAATGGATTCACCACTGGAATCCATGGAACTGACTTTCACTCGTGAGGTGAATCACAGCAGGTGATTTGCGGCGCCGGCATGATGACTGGCCATATGACAATTCCTCACGAGGTGTCGTGATGCTATACTTGGACATGCATGGCTTAGTCTTTGAGACAAGCATATGGGTACTGGCAGATCAACGATAACTATAAAAACTTATGTTTCAAGAATTTCTTTGAACGGTGGTTATAAAGAGCAGAAAGAACAGAATTGATAATTTGGCATTGCCTAGTCATCACCGTCAACTTGCTCGGGGACGTTGCCAGCCCGAGACTTGAGCGATAAAGTAACCTGGGATTGCATTCCTTCTTTCAAGATTGTTGAGTCAGAATCCCCAAGGTGCAAGAATGTTGAAACTGATTGGAGCATATTTGTCTGGGCGAACACCACCGAGTGGTTGATTGTCCGAGCTTACACGACAAGTGTTTCTGGAGGGTCTGCTAGGGAACATTTTCATATTTCACCACCATTGATGTTTTGATTGCGGCCTGATTGTTTCAACAAAATTGAATGCCACTATTTCTCTTCCAAAGATTCTTACAATGGTTCTGCAGTTGTTGCAAGGACTATCAATTCTGAGTTTGGAGTAGAGACTACGACCACGGTGCAAGTTGGACTTCCACAGGAAAGGCGCATCTCTATACATTCACGTTCCAACGTTTGAACTGCCTGATTGGAATTCATTTCACTAAAACTTCCATAAGTTAAGGAGTGAGAGGGGTTTCACGCATCGGCAGAGGCAGGAGTGTAAGAAGAAGCGTTCAGGCATTCTCACAAGCGCAGGGTCTAGAGCAGTCTCAATCTCAGCCCATCTTGAGTGGAACACTTTGAGCTTATTCTGAAAGGCTATTATATCCTGATGATTCTGGAACACTGTGACCCTCGGTTCCTAATGGTTTGGTGGTGTGGAACCTTATTCATCTCAGCCATGTCTATTATGTACACTAGGAACTCACAGAAGGGCCTTTTCATGTTTGATCCGTTCTTAGGGCGAGGGCCTGGACTTTACGGTTCTATAGGAGCCAAGCCTCAGATGACCCTCCCTCGTTTTCCCTCATTTCCAGCATCTGGAAATGATAGGATTGGTGCATGCAACCCCTTTTGGTCTAAACAGATGCTCAAGAGACGACTCGGCTCGGTCCTAGAGGGCCTGCATCGGGGCACCCGTTTGAACAGTTCCTGATTCAACATGCAACAATTTGAAGCTGAGAGCCTTCCAGTTTCTAAACAAGAGATATGGACAATTTGTGTAATTCTTTACATATTGTAATATCATTTGGACCTAAAAGTCCAATCGGGCCTTCCTACCCGATGTTGGCGTGTCCATCAGTCTATAATTGTGGAAGTTGTCCAGCTATTTAGCGTAAGTAGCCATTTTCCCCTTTCGAGCCTATGCATGTAATTCATGTCATTGTTTTCGTTTCCTCTTTGAAATCTATAGTCTATCTCCCTTATACACTTCCTTTCCTGCGGATGAGGCTATGGGATTATTGTAGACATCTCACCTCCCCAATCACATACTCCCTCTATTGCTACATAGTGCATTCTTTCGAATTCATCACCAACACAATAAGTATTCTCCCCTATTGCTGATAGCTCTAAAATTTGTATTCCGATTGTATTGCGACGTTCTAATTGTTTCGTCCATCGCACGATCTATTTCGCTATCTGTTCACGTTAAATAAAGTAAACACAATGATTGTGGTTACTTCTGAAATATTATTCAAAACTCCTCACATGTCTCTCATGAAGTTGATTCACAGATGATTATTTTATACCGTATGTTAGAATACCTGGTTTTAATTATATGCCATATAATGGACATAGAATCAAGCATCCGTGTTTGGTATACAATAAAGCCGCACATACATTTTGCCCACTCTTCATAAATTATCTTCCAATGCTTTTCTACGTCTCAACGGGACTTATTTTTGGGTGTCCCTTAGACATAATTGTCATGAAGTATCAGTGTAAATTCATGGGGAAATAATATCACCCTTGAAAAATCTCCAACCAGGCGATTTGAAAGAATTACATCTGTAATTAGCAACCGTAGCTCCAAAGAGTAAAGGATTCTTCCGTCAATATTTTGTTTCCCCATTGTGTGGACTTTTGTTGATGTTTTAACAAACCTAAACATACAAAAACATTATATACTTCTCATCTAACGGTATGGTGCTCAGTTCGTATTCTTCTTTCGGTATGTCAGATAATAATCACTAAAAATAAAAGTATGTATTAGAAAAGCTACAAGAAGCAAGCTTCTCTGGACTACTGAAACGCCTTCTCTAGAACTTATGTTGAAGGTGGACCATTTGAATTAATCATTCATTTTAATTCCGTAACTCCGTTATTAACCTTTTTTAATCAAGCCACGTCAGACATTTATGGAACACGTCATGCTACATGCGATACAGAAAGTGCTGATAGACGTAGACATCATTAGTGAGTGGTGGGAAGTTTATATTTGAATTGGTCAAGGCATGTACATTGATTCCTCTATAAAGAAGGAGAAAATTAAAAAAGAATCCGTTAGGAATTTATACCTTCACATTATAAAGTATTCAATACGTCACAAAGTTTTGCAGCGATGCAAAAGATTACGGCTAAAGGTACTTTTTGCTTGAGAGACAATACTTGATCCATGCTTAAGAAAGACTCAAATACCTCTATACTGTCTTTAACAGAATTCACAAGTTTAGGTTTCACTTGCAGAAAGTCGGAATCTCTCGGCCTGGCGTCGTACGTAAAGGTGCACTCTCAAACCTCCACCCTGCAGCTGTGGAGAGGATAATATCGGCACGCATCAACCATGGGAGACTTTGAGCACCGTAGATAGACCACGGGCTGCTCAGTGGTGATCCAGGCTCGAACTTCGCATCATACCGTGAAGATATGCTTGGACTTCCTTATTGGGAACAGAGCCATCAGTTATAGCTTCTGCGGGTCTGGGTCGAGGATGCGTCTTGGTAACCCTCCGCCCTGCAGTTTTCATGATTCCTCTTATCAAGCCAACGGAGCCGGAATTTCAATCTGGGACTCGACTGCCAGTGGAACACATAGTGTGCTAGTCGTCTCCGCACGCCGCTTGAGGATTCCCCCTGGCTATGTATGCGCAGTGGCTAAATCACGCTACCTGCACCTAGCAGTCCGCTCTGCTTCGCTCTTCTGAAGACAACATCCATACTACCACTCCGAACCGTGTCCTGATCTTTTGATAGAGCCCCAGAATAAGCAACATGCCTCCGCCGTACATCCCTAAGCAAGAGGAGCTGTCTCATGTCGCCCCTGCAGCGATATGGGAACGCCCCAACATGCCTGCCCCAGCGGTGCCTAATACGGCCCAAACCGCCCAAAGTACCGCCCAAATCGCCCACAGTACCGCCCAAAGTACTTCCCAAACCACGCCCCAAGCCACGGGCGCAAGCCTGACTCCCAACCTGACTCCACAAGTGCCTTCGGACAGGGACACGTCCACCTCCAAGTTGACCGACACGCTCCCCAGTGTTCCCGCCGACCTGTCCACTAAAGCGTCTCCGCCCACGCTTCGGACCATGTCCATTGTGGCCCCCGAAGTGTCCAACACGTCCAACATGACCCCCAACACGTCCACCATGACCCCCAGCACGTCCACCATGACCCCCAAAATGTCTAACATGTCTAACATGACCTCTCCCACTAGAGAGGTATCTCCCGTACAAACTGCACCAAAGGCCGGGCCACGTTCCCAAATGAGTCCGGATGTTTATACCTACTTGGATGAAACCATGAGGTCTATCTTCAATGACAAGCTGCACACTCTGCCGTGCTCCCCTTGGTTGGTGTACGGAAAACCGGAGGTAGCGAGGTACCACGCGGAACACGTGTTGACGTCGATCCCGGTGATAAGCTTGGAGGACAGGGCCCACATCATCCCGGTTCCGCTCAGCGATGTCAATAGCACCCGGATCCCCGAGGTGTATTACTTGATGGTGGAGTACTTCTCTTCAATCTCCCCCATTCATAATGAGTATGCGCACCGGACGTTGGCCGGCTTTCGCGCCATCTTCGTATCTGACAATGAATATGTGAGCCGCATTGTTGAGGAAATGGAACGCCAGTTTTCCAAGCTTGTCCATACGTGTCTTTGTGTTTCGTCCGCCCATCAATCGCTCACGTATACGAAGGAGTATGTTGACGCGGTGCTTATCCCGAGCCTTCTTCCTGAGGAGCTCAACAGTGGTATCCACAGTTTTGGCGCTACTTTGGCCTCGTACATGGACCGCGCTCGTGAAGGCGATATCGAACCGCTTGTGAAATACTGCATAGCGAACAACTACTTCCGTTCGGACATTTGCGTCCTCGTGCAAGCAGTCACCATCCATCGTGCCGCAGGCGCTCAGCTGCTTCGCGCCTACTACGATGCTTATTTGCGCTTGCTCAACGGTACAAGGCCCATTCTTACCGATGTCAGCCATTTTTTGCAAGCCCTTGTTCAATGGGATCTTTTTCCCACAACCTTTCCATTATTCTCCTCTCACAGGCAGACCTACTTTGATGGCTCTTTGCCTTCTGTTCGGTCGAAGATTGCACCACCCAATGAGATCATTCCGGAGAATGTTCTTGGCAATACCTCTGTGAATACCTCTGCGAATCATCCCGGAAACACCTCTGATACCTTCGGGAATATTCCTGAAATTACCTCTGTGAACACCCCTGCGAATCATCCCGCAAATACTTCTGATACCTTCGGGAATCATCCCGCAAATACTTCTGATACCTTCGGGAATATTCCTGGAAATACCTCTATGATCACCTCTGAGAATGCCTCTGGGTATATCTTGCCAAACGCATTGGCTAAGCCCACCGAAGTTGCTTTTACCACAGAAACGTACCGGGAGCGTCACAGGTCGCCCATTCCTAACATTGAGTGGCAAAGTGGCTGGCATGGCGGATCCAGTGGCTGGAATGGCGGACCTAGTGGCGTGGTGATCCAACAGAATACTAAGCCATTCAATAAACCAAATGGGAGACCGAACGCAAAACCAAATGGTAAGCCAAACGGCAAACCAAATGGGCGATTCAATAATAAACAAAAAGGTAACCCCAATGGTAAGAATTATGGCAAGCCGGGTAAGCCATATGGAAAAGCGGCCAAGCAATATGGCAAACCCAACGGAAAACCCTACGATTCCAGACAGCGAGCCCAAAGGAGCCAAGCGGGAATTCAAAACCCTCAGTGATAAGAATGGGAAGATCATTGTATGAAGACGCTGATCATGATATGAATCCCAACGATCTGTGTTGCATGGGACTTATTGGTACACGACAAAGCTTCAGTTTTGTTCCGGATGACAGGCTAATGGCATACTACGTGCATGTCTCGGGGAAGTATAGTCTTGCGAGCACGGTGACAAGTCAACACCTGGTGCATCAAAGCTGGAACGTTTTGAATGATTGGTGAAGTACTATGTACCAATCCTGTTGGAGTCCTTTAGCTGATGGTAGTGGGAATTTTGTCCAAGATTCGCCAAGCATGTCTAAGAACAACATGAAGTGAAGGGCCAATAACTACAAATTCATTGATATTGAACGATGTGTGCGGAATCATCCGAATGAATGTGACTAATACTTTCCTCGAGGCCCGAACTCAAGTTTGAACCCATTCGATTGATGATTTGGCTATGCAATTGAATTAGGACCGGACCGGAAACGTTGATTGAGCTGCAGGCACCTCAGAACAAAGGGCCTAGGAAAAGGGAGAATTTTCGGGTGGAAGGATCGATGAGGGACATGGAACACAGCTCTGCCTCTGGCACATTCAACTATATCTTGCTGGCTACTCATGAGTGTCTGCGTGTGAGATTTTCTAGATCTAGATCGTTCTGATGAACGAATTGTCTTGTGAACCAAAAACAAGCTTGATCAAATTTCGTGGTTCGGAGCTTCCAAGTACTTGAAACGGTGAATTCATAGCTCCAAGGGCAGCAGAGACGCTCGGTAGCTCAAAATGTGCTTCGAATGAAGGCCCACACTGGGACATGACCATGAAGCAAACCAAAAACGCCATGCGCAAGCTTTTTTGACGGTACCTTTGCCTCGGAGGTGAAACAAGGAACCAGTGTCACTGAACTTAGCGCGATGAAAAATCACTGGCACTGTGTGAATGAGAATTGCAACTCATGTTGCACTACGCACAATTCGGGGTGGTTGCCCTAGTGCAGCATAGCCAGGCGAATACGGGTTAGTAATTTTGGACGAACTCGCAGACGTGGCGGACGAAGTTTTCGGAGTTAATCAAGCAGTCTATAAGACTAGCAAAGCGAACAAGAAACTCGGTGGTTCACACTATAGTTAAGGTGTCTTTTGTGAGAAGACACATGTTGGAGATGGCCCTCGGGACAAAGTGCTCAAGGTCAAAGTCTCTGCTAAGACTTCTCCAATATAGAACGGGCGCTCCCTCCTTGTTCCAGGCATTGGTCAGTATTTACACTTGCTGGGTATGAGAATCGCATCTACAGCCAGACTCCCAAAAGGGACATGTGTAATACTGAACCTGCTGAGCAGCGTCTACTTATTCATGCTGTTTATGCATCGTTAAAGAGGCCATGCGGTCCATCTTCAGGGTAAGACGCTCCCCTCAACAGCTCCCGTTGGTTGAGTTATGGATCTTCAGATGTACTGATTGATCGTGTATTGGACCCTGGTGTCCCTTAGTTCCAAGATGCTTCGCAGGAGACACCCTTGAAGATGATACTCAAAATGCAACAGGCGTCACTGGTGCCTGCATACTATACGAGCTCTAGTTGGCCCAAGACGGACGTACCAGGGTTCTTGTGTCTACTTTTAGGTAAAGCGACCGAAGCAGGCATCTTAAGCCGTCTGTCTAGCCATCAACAAGACTATTTCCCATGCGGTACGCCTTCGAATCTGCAGTGTTGCAGATTGCAGAATTGCAATACTACCGTTATGCTCATGATACCCGGGGTTTTCCACTACGAAGAGGCGGAATTGATAGGTGAAAGAGCATTTGCGCTATAAGACGATCGATCCACAGGAAGGCCGTGTGGAGGCAGACTGGTGGAGTGGTGGACAACCAATTCTACGTGCACAACTGCAGGTACATGTTGAAAAGGCAATCACCAGTGGACAAGTAGGAAAGTCTTGTGCCCTTGAAGCAAGCTCAAGGTAAGTCATTCGTGGTCATGGACTCAAGCTCGCTCGAGCTAGTGTTGCAAGCCGTGAGAGAAACGGCCTGAGATTGGTCATTTCTCGATATCGATGCTCGTGGGCGTGGTTAGTGGACTCAAGAAAGCACTGCCAAGCTCGACTCCGAAAGGAACCATTTGCGAGCACCAAAGAAGGCGTTGCGAAGAAATCCCGGGCTGGCGGAACTGTTGCATAGGGTTTGGCGGATCCAGCTCTAGAGGCTTTTTGTCTATGGCCGTTCTTGGCAGTCTTGGGTGTGGTATTGTGGTCAGTGCCGCAGTTGCATCTATAGCCTTGGAGCTGCATGGCCATACCAGCCAGCTATGGCTCGGAATTTGGAGAGACGGGCTCTGTGCTTCCCATGCCCAGAGTCCATGGCGTTTCCATGCGAGTGGCATTAAGCTTCACGGCACCCGTCCAGAGATGTGGGTGCGACCAATGGATCATCTAGCACCTTGGTGCATCATCTAGGTGTTTAGACCCAGATCTTCTATCAGAACTAGATGTCCTGGTAGTCCGTCGGGTCGCTCGGGATCAAACAGGCAGTCATTACGGGATACGATCAGTCTTGCATGGATCTACTGCTCCAACGGCTCCATTGCGTAGATCGAGAAGACCCTGGCCGCTACAACGCCGCATGGCAACGGCCCAACAGTGGCATTCGATTCCGAAGAATCAAGGAAAGACTCAGGCATTCTCCCTCGAGAGGTAAGAACCGCAACGTGACGCGGAACGCTGGTTGACAGACTGCAGCCATCAGAAATCTCGCTCAAATGAGTAGGTGGATTCGTATGGCCGTGCGAGCACCCGAGATTTCGACCACTATTGATGCGATCAACCTCTGAGACCGTCAGAGCTTTGTCGAGTTGTGGCTGGCTGGAATCGGAAAGAAGCAGGTCGAATTTCCGACGTTTATCGGTCGAATCGGCATCACAGGATCCTGCGAATCCCGTGCCTCCACCTCAGCAGACTTGTTCGCAACCTGCGGATCAGGCAGGTCAGTGGGCAACGCAAGTCCAGGGCTCTGTGCATATGGCGATGCAGTATGAGGCCTCTTAGTGACTGTAGGGAACGTGGTGGTATCAGCAAGCATTGTAGCTCTTTGCACTGAGTTACCATCGTACGCACCCGTCACTTCGTCCAGGGTGATTCTGGACCGTGGGACTGAACATAATGTCAAGGGCAGTTGAAAGTCTCTTCAAACGGCCCGCATCTACACGTTTAAGTGTAGTGGGAATTCGTCACCTGGGATATTCAGGGATCCCGTGTTTATGAGGATCTTGAGATCCGTTGCAGGTATTTGTAGGTGTGCAGAATTCAGTATCGTGGTAACGTACCTGGGAAGACTAAAATACATGCATAGGATCGAAGGTAAAAAACTTACTTCCGGCACGGTCTCGACTGGGACCAAGATAAACGAAACATGAAACCACCAAGGAAGATAAGATGCATCTCGAAGCGTATCGTGGCAACCAGATACTAGAGAGAAGACGGATTCCGTCTGCGCAGCTCTTGAAAACCTCGGCTTCTCGGCACGCCGAGCGGTAGCCTGGCCATTTTAACGGGGCTCTTTTAGGGGACCCCGCAGAAACAGACGAATTCTCCGACCCGCATAAAGGCAGGAGTTCCGGACCTTGAGCATTGGCTTCGTAGGAGAATAAACAGCTGGCGTTCCACCTAGGATCGATAAGAATGATAAGAAAGAGCAGATAGGAAACCATCACGCACAGTGCGGGGAATAGCAAAAGGCAGACCACACATACCATAAGACATAGTACAAGCACCACACAGTACGTGACAGTGCCACACAGGAAACACCAGAAACACCACACAGTACCACCCAAACCAGACTGAAACACATTTATTTTCGGCCCATTCTGGGTAGAGCACCGCCCATGGGACCAGAATTAGCCTGCCAAGACATTGCCCAGAGACTCTGGCTACTGGATGTATGCCTTGGCTCATTGCCTGAGTCCTTCATCGCAACAGATGGCCAGTCACTGAAAGTGTCCGCCAGTACATCTTCTCGAAGCACTAGGCATTAAAGAACCCAGCAAATACAGCAATGCATACTTGAGACTTTTGTTCGCTATGCACCACTGCACCGGTGAAGTGGTGGTGTGTCACGAGATGCATTGCTCACGCATGGCATCCTGTTGGCTTTGCAATATGACAGCTGCAGTTGGTTTCCTGGTAACTAGGATGCTCAATGTCAGTGGGTACCCGTGTGCAAGAAAAGAAAAGGTCACACGATCAGCAGAGCCCTTTCGGTCAGACAAGTGCCTCAAGATTTCGACACACACCCAAAGTGCCCACCTCTTCATGAGAATGTGACACCGGTGAGCCTGCACGCTGGCATTGCTGAAGCATAGTCATCAGTGAAGAGCCAAGTCATGTCGACGACATGCATATGGTGGACGACTGAAGCGGAGCCAAGCTATGCCTTCCAATAGACAGCCACGCCTGACAATGTCCTGCTCTTGGGTAGGGGCACTTTAGTGACTGGGTGCTTAATGGTGAGCGCCCAACCCGTGCGCCCAACCCGTATCACCTTAATGAGTCTCTTGGGAATTGACGGCTCTTGATGTTTTTTGTCATCCAGAGAAGTTGCTCCGACTGAGTCTGTAAAGGCGGAACTTGGTAGCCACCTTCCGTGTCTCGCTAGCTGAGTACTGGGATTTCCAGAATGAGCATTCACACTCGATTCCATTCATAAAAGAGCAGAGTTTCCACCAACACGCGGAAGCGAACCCCTCTCTGTTGTTGAGAAGCGCCTCACTGAATCTTGCTTCATCCGCCCGCCTCACCTCTGGACAGCAAGAGCCTATTTATCGCCTATCACAGCTTTGGCCCTACATCCGAGCGCCTCTCAAGCCAGGTGTAGACGACTAGCCCTTCACATTGCCAAGTGATACCGCATGGGCTTGTAAGCCAGACAGTCTGGCTAACGACCGCGTCGACCGGTGTCTTGCCATTCCACAACCACTTCCACAGCCACTTCCACAGCGGCAGGTTTCATCACTAGGCTGCACAGAGAAGTCTTCAAAATACAGCCTCTCACCACTAGTTCCGCGGGCAGTGGTGAGCGCCAAGCCAATTCAATCAATCGTCGTCGACCCTGGTGCCATCGTCTTCAGCGGTGGCACTCGAACATCAACTAAACATCTCGTTTCATGTCGAATACAATGTTGCATATATTGGAACTGGTTTTGAAGGGCCATCGTGAACCATGTTGACATGCATGTTGTTAGCATATTGAAGATCTATATAATGCCATGCCTGCGCGTCTGCGCGCGATCCACTCTAAGATCGCCCTTCGGATCCACGTAATCCAAGTCCTTTCTTGCTGACGCTGCCTGAACCATTTAATCCATTCTACAAACCCGTCATACAGACCTATTGGACCTGGCCATCCAAGCACGTGATCTGCCCCATTGTTTCGTCGGCCTTTGGTTCTTTGACCCTTGATCCTTGACCGTTGACCTTGACCGTTGACCTTGGCCATTGACCTTGACCGTTGACCTTGACCGTTGACCTTGACCGTTGACCTTGACCGTTGACCTTGACCGTTGACCTTGACCGTTGACCTTGGCCATTGACCATTGACCATTCACTATTGGCTATAGACCTTTGACCTTGACCATTGACCGTTGACATTCACTATTGGCTGTTGACCTTGGGCCTTGACCATTGACCGTTGTCCTTCATTGTTGGCCACCTTGTCATCAATTAAGTACTCCAATCCTTTCACGCGTGTTAACTGCCGCATCACTGACTCGTGCCACCTCGGAGCTGGCCTCGGGTAGTATCTTGAAATAGTGGCATATCCTTTTCGCTCCATTTACACACTTCTCGTCTGGATTCACGCGCTGGCGATTCACGACACTTGACATAACCCCAAAGGCAAGCGCTTTTTCTGTTAGCCACCATCCATCTGTGGCATAGAGCGCATCTCTGCGTGACGTGTGGTGTGCCGCCCTGAAAACGTCAAGAAAAGAAACTGCGCTCAAACGATTTCTATCACTGACTGGTGCACTAGTTGGTCTTTAATTCAGTTGGTATTCTTAATTTCAACTTCAGGCCACCTTGCATCACACTGATCTCCTATCACACTGATCTTACACTGATCTCCTATCACACTGATCTTACACTGATCTTCCCATCACACTTGTCGTCTGACTATTTCCTCCAATTACTATCGATATTGATCCACTGATACCAAGTGCTCATATTGGTGCCAAGTGCTCATATTGGTGGTCCTTCACCCTCGTTCATATCGTCCCGTCGCCCTTTGATACTCCAATCTCCTGCCCATTGATTTTCACAATCGCTTGCTATGAACCAAAACAGACAGCAGGACGAGGTTGAGTCTCTCAAGTCCATCTACAACGATATCTTCCACGACGAGACCCCTCACAATAAGGTGTGGAGCCAGAACGCGTGTCCTCACTTCCAGATACACCTCCAGTCGCATGAAAACCCCGAGCGTCCGGTCGTTTCCGTGGTGCTAGATATCCAGTTTACACCCACATACCCCCAGCTGGCGCCCGTGGTGCAGCTTCTCCACCCCAAAAACCTCTTGAAAGCTCGCCTCCGCATCCTAGAGCAGAAGGTTTGCGATGTGCTCAAAGAGTTTGTTGGCGAGGAGCTCTGCTTCACGCTTATCATGGATGTCAAGGAGCTCTTGGACGACTTCCAGCAGACTACTGAGCAGGTGCTTTCGCTTGAGGAGGAGCGCGTCAAGCGTATGGAGAAAGAGAGGCTCTTGCTAGAGGAAAAGGAGTCCGAAACTCTCATGCGGGAGCAGTCGGCCAAGTTGAAGCAGTCGGCAGAGATCCATCGTCAGATCAAGGAATTGCATCAGGACGACTCCTATGAAGAAGCATACTCCGGCTCGTATACTCTGACTGACGACACCGATGACTTGGTTCCTGCTTCGCCGTCTGCCTTTGTGTTTGACACCATTCTTTTGGGCGATGTACCGGACTCAAACTCTCGCTTCCGCTTCCGCGCTGTAGAGGGCTTTATTCGCTATACCTGCAAGAACTTTCTCCTGTCCATATCCACACAGCATATCGTGCGGCCCTATGTGTCGCCCAACATCAAGAGGCGCTTTGCCGACGGAAAGTTCGCGTCTCTTTCCTACCTTCTAACGGAAGTCACCCTCTCCGACAACCATTGGCTGTCAGCGGCAGGAAAAGCTGAAATCCAGAGCCTTGAGTTGGAGCTTGAGGCCGTCATGTCTTTAAACTCCCCATCGATCCTAAAGGTGTTCGGATTCCAGATCGACAGGGACAAATCCCTCGAGAACTGGACCATTCGCATCTTGTCTGAGTTTTCGCTGTCACAGCAGTACATAGACGAAATCCTCGTGACGGCCGAATCCATCAGCTGGTCTTTGGCTCGCTCCTGGATGATCCAGTTGCTTCCTGCACTCGAGCGCCTCCACACCTCGGGCATCTCCCACCGCCTCATATGCCCCTTGAGCGTCCTCCTTTGCCATAAAGATGACGATCCCAGCGACAAGACGCTCAAGTTCTGCCACCCCAACTATGGCTACAACCTATTGCGAATGAAGAACTTGGGCTCCAAAGTCTCTTTTACCGATGCGTTCGTGCCACACAACTGGGCCGACCCCGATCCGTCCGGCGGGTTGGCCAAGACCGACATTTGGCAGCTCGGCGTTCTATTTTTGAGGATAATGCTTGACTACGACCTTGCGGATGGCGAGTTCAAGTCACCGGAGGACTTCTTAGCCAAATTCAACTCCCGGGACTATGCAGGCGTCGAAGAGTACGCCGAAAGGGTGTACGATCTCTTGAGCCGCATGATCCAGCCCAAACTGCTGAAGCGCTCGAGTCTCTTGGAGCTCAATGCGGTGAAGTTCTTCCGCTCAGGCATCGAGTCGGAGCTGGAACCGCTCAATGCCTTCCGCACGGACCCGATTGGCTCCTCAAAGTACCAGCGCAGTCTGCTTAATGCAGCGCGGCGAAACCTAGGCTTGACCCGAGCCCCCCGGCGCCGGCTGGATGCTCACAAGCAGGCCTTCGAGGAGACGCACGCTTTCGAAGCTGAAGACCTTCACAGCTCGTCGCGGTACGCCCGGGATTTCGAGGAGGTGGGAAAACTCGGCAAGGGCGGCTTCGGGGAGGTGGTCAAGGCCCGCAATAGGATGGAGGGCACGTTCTACGCCATCAAGAAGATCAAGCACCGCCAGGATAAGTTGGAGACGCTTCTCAGCGAAGTGTTCTCGTTGGCACGTTTAAACCACCAATACATTGTGCGGTACTACGGGTGCTGGGTGGAGGAGATCGACCAGAGCAACGCGGCCATAGCTTCTGATAGCGAGAGCAGTGACGGGTCAGACGAGGACTTCGAGAGTCCCATGATTGCCCGTTCACAGTCTTTTCTCAGTCACGACAACTCGTTCCAGGTGGACTACTTTACCAATTCCGTGGCGCTGTTGGACTATAGTTACGATGCACGCATCGTGTTTGAAAAAAGTGACGACACCGGAGTTGGAAGCAGCAGTGAATGCGATAGCAGCGAGGAAAGCAGCAGTGAGAGCGGAAGTGAATCAAATGGAACTCACAGCGACAGCGGAAGCGACAGTGAACGCACAAGTGAAAGCAGCAACGAGATTGAAAGTGATTCAAAGGAAACCCATAGCGACAGTGAAACCGAACTTGAACAGGACGGTCTTAAAGAACGGGAACGGACTCGCGTGGCTAAAGACGCCAAGCGGTCCATTCTTTATATCCAAATGGAGTTTTGCGAGAACAACACGCTCGCAGACTTGATCGAAAAAGGTCTTCCTCAGAATCCGAGCGAGTACTGGCGTCTTTTCCGGCAGATGTTGGAGGCCGTGTCTTACATTCACACGTCGGGGTTCATTCACCGCGACTTGAAGCCCACCAACATTTTCATCGACAAGTCGAACAATGTCAAGGTGGGAGACTTCGGCTTGGCCAAGAACTCCCAGCTATCGTCGGCACTAGCCAAAAACAACCAGGTGTCCACGCCAAACAACGATCTCTCCACGGTTGTGGGCACTTTTTTCTACACCGCGCGGGAAGTCGCCTCAGGCACCTACGACGAGAAAATCGACATGTACTCTTTGGGCATAATCTTCTTTGAGATGTGCTACCAGTTGGGCACGGGCATGGAGCGAGCCATGATCCTCAACAACCTACGGTTGGTGGAGGTGCGGTTCCCCACGGACTTCCCCGCACGCAAAGCCACCGAGCGCCAGATCATCCGCCAGCTTCTTGACCACACCGCCTCCAAGCGGCCCGGCGCGGCGGAGTTGCTCCAAAGCGGTCTTATTCCTGTGGAGCACCAGGACATCTTCATCAAGGAGGCACTCAAGTCGTTGGCCGATCCAGCGTCTCCATGGCAGCAGCAAGTCAGAGACACGCTCTTCAACCAGCCGCCGTCCGGGGCGCGTGACATCATGTTTGATCAGATCGGCAAGAGCTCCCACGGCTCGATGATGGAGGCCACCACTGCGGATTTCTTAGTTTTCAGCGGCACCATTGGCCAGGTGTCGCAGGTCTTCCGGAACCACGGCGCCATCCAGAACTACTATGGCAGTTTTTTGATTCCCAAGTCGGCCTTGCAGGTGCAAGAACACACCTATGAGGTATTGGACCGCAGCGGGTCGGTGCTCACGTTGACCTACGACCTAGTGTTGCCCACCGCACGGTTCTTGAGCAGGGAATACATGAAGGTGCCCAAGTTCTTCACCCACGAGTTCGTGTACCGGCCCAACGTGCGGGGTCTCGGCAAGCCGGACAAGTACAGTGCCATGTCATTTGACATTGTATCGCATAGCGCCGACACGGTGGTTGCAGACTCCGCTGAGGTTTTGAAGGCCGTGGACGAGATTGTGCAGACCGTTCCTGCGCTCAACACCAAGAACTCTCAGACCGTGGTGATGATCAACCATCTGGACATCCTTAACAGTGTGATCAACTTCGCGTTTGGCAGCTCCAGGCCCACGAGCAAGCGCAGTGAGCTCATGGGTATTCTCTCGCAGTTGGGCATCGAACGTGGTGCGGAGGATATCAAGGCGTGCCTTCGGAACGAGCTCAAAATCCAGCATACGGTGGTGAAGGATTTGGTTGATCTCTTCAACTTCTCTGTGGAGCCCGAAAAGGCCAAGTCCAAGCTCCGCAAGATTTTGATAGACTCGCCTCTTTTGGAGCGCGTTGAGAAAGCCTTGGCCGAGGTCGGCGACATCCTCAAGGTTGCACAGAAGATGGGCACTTCCACCAAGGTTGTTTTCTCGCCCTTGAGCAACTACAACGCCAAATACTACCGGGGCAACTTTATGTTCCAAGTGATCCACCGTGTTGACAAGAACCGGAAATACTCGCGCATTGCCACGGGTGGAAGATACGACCAGTTGATCCGCGATCTTTCCAATGGGGTGCTGATCAAGAAGGGGACGCCGCATGCCGTAGGGATGCAACTCACCACTACACTCTTGTTTGTGATGACCAAAAACGTGCTTCTGAAGTCAAAGCCCGACAAGAAGTGGACCGGCACGCGGTGCGATGTTCTTATCGGGTGTCAACATTCAGTGCTCATGCACAGTGGGTTCCCGATGCTCGGGGAAATGTGGACACGGGGCATCTCGTGTGACTACTACGTGGTGCAAACGTACGACGAGCTCTTGACTCGAGCGCTGCAGGAAGGGGCCAAATGGGTGGCACTCTTGAGGCAGGCGAATGAGGCGGGCGGGAAACGGTCGCGGCGAAGCCTGTTCAAGCCAATTCGTGTGCGCGACTTGGCCCTGGGCAAGGACACAGACTTGGACTACGACGAGGCGGTGGCGTTTCTCGTGGCGGAGATGCACGGGCGAAGCGAGACCCACGAGCCGTCGTCGTCCGACGACGAAGGAGGCGCTGAGCAGCTGGGCGAGCCCATGTTCAACATCGACCTTGACCACAAAGTCACCGTGGTGGCGAACCTCGCCAAGGGCCGCAAAAACAACAAGCGCGACAAGTGGGAGTATGACAATGACCTGAAGTTGGCTGCTGCTCGGTTGATGGGAGACTTGGCCAAGGCCACGGTTCTTACCGTTGACCTGACGGATGCGGTGTTGGACATGATCCTGGCCACGTCCATGCAGGTGCTGCAGGAGGAATGGCTCAAGCGGGCGTATTCCACCAACAACCGGCTTCCGCGGAGCTTTGGCGTGAACATCTGGGACGCCCTAAAGAAGGAGGCCGAGCGGGGCTCGCGCTGGGTCATTCTCCACGCACCCAAAACTGACTATACCACTGTGGTTGATGTGCAGAGGTGAAGATATATGGGAGACCATGGTGAAGCAGATGGCGGGGGTGTCTTCTGGAATGCAAGTGACCGGAGTCCGCCGGATCCACGAGAGAAAGTTAAAAGTCAGTTTTCCAGGCCCTCGAGCCTGGTTGTTTACCATCACAATGTCGACAAGAGCTCGTCGATGTGTCGAGAAGCAGGGGTCTTATGGCCATGGCACGCGATAAAGGAGACGATTCCACAGTTGATGACAAGACTAGACTGTTTAGTTATTCACAGTCCCTTTCCTCAGCCCCTGTCCCTCAGTCCCTGTCCCTCAGTCCCTGCCCCTCAGTCCCTGCCCCTCAGTCAGTCAACCGGCGACTCAATTGATGTGCTGAACAAGAAGTGGTTTGGTGTTGTGATTTTTGGCAGGTGGAGTGTGTTGTGGCAACCCGTTAGTTTTGACCAGGATTCTAGCGCACGGAAAGCAAAGGATTGAAAGCATTGGGACCAGACTGAAGACCCTTGCATGTGCAGGACACGCCAGTGTTGAATTGGGATAGCATGGTGGATCGTTTATGTGATGTGGGACCACCCCTAGATGGGGAAGTTCCACCAGGTGACACGGCAAGGACTCAATCCGGCGACAGTGCACCAGAAGTTGTATCGTCGAAAATCAAAAGCCTGCAGAAGAACGAGGTCAATCGACAAGACTCCACTGCAGATTCAGACGAAGGTGATCAGGTTTCGGGATTCACATGGCAGGCGGGCGACGGAGGTGGCATTGAGATCGCAGGGCAAGTTGGCATTTCCACGCAGGAACCAGCCAAGGTCGTGGCGCTCCTGTTGCAATGGACCTCTCATTGTTGATGCATGGCACACTCGGTTCTGCTGATGGGGTTTCAACGCGGTCGAAACATTCATGTTCACGGTTTCCAAAGCGAGTGAAGTGCACGAGCAATCATCCCTAAGAATAGCCCGGGGATCCAATAACCAGGACATATGGCTATCAGTGCCAAGCCAAAGCAGATTGGGAGCGTTCAGCCAAGGGTCTGGTGACTTATAATATAGGCGGAGGTGTGCATACAAGAAAGGGGACTTTACTCAACCACCTTCAACCTTCAACAGTGACAGGACCTTCAACAGTGACAGGACCTTCAACAGTGACAGGACCTTCAACAGTGACAGGACCTTCAACAGTGACAGGAGACCATGAAATGAGTAAGACAATGTTGCAAGGCTCAAACCCCACTCGTTCCATATGGCCTCCCCCTTTGGAAAGCAAAGACGGCCCAGTTTGTTTTCGCCAAGCATTGATATCTATGGTCAAGCCCTTCCAAACCCGGCCCTTCGTCCCTCCTTCTTAGTGCTCTCCTTTTAGTGCTCTCCTTTTTACTACTTCATACTCCAAAGCTGCCACTGTTCGTGGTGTCTACCGTCATTTGCTCTCGAATGTCTTTGTTAGGCCATTACCACGATCAGGTGGACAGGCAAGAAAGGTTCGTGACCGTTAGGGCGGCCTGAAATCTTATGGCGGAAATTCTCCATAACTGTCTTGGTTGTGGCCTGCGCCAAGGTTCTGCTTTCTTAATACCTTCTCCATTGTGGCCGTCCCCAAAAGGGCTGAGCTCAGAAGAAATAGCTCCAAGTGCCGGTGATCGAGTCCTGGGTCTTTGGAAAAGGGATGATTCCTAAAAGAGCTTTTCTGGGTCATTTCAATGACCAATTTGTTAGCTGTGCTCGTAACAGAGGAGGCTTCATGTGCCCCTTTCCCTCGCGTCATGTATAATTTATTACCTCTTGCCTGGACTTGAAATCTAATGTACCTTCCCAAATCCTATCTGATTTATAATTAGAAAATAAATCCATGACGTAGGTATTAAAGCTCACATTAAAGAACCTTCTCTATGAGTACAATCTGCAGATATAAGGTGTTTTATACCTCTGGTAGCCTAGTTGTTTCCTTTGACATGAAGCAGTCCAAGTACGGATATAGCACTTGAAGCACAAGAACTTGCATCGAGAGATTTTTGAAGCTTATCAATCTGAGGACAACGAGAACCCTTCGTCTAAGAATAAAAATATTGAGAGGATAATTCCTATGCATTTGACAGATACATTAGTATTAGTGGGTCTGGTTCTAGGAGGCATCTTTGATGACACTCCAACCTGTGGTTTGTATGATTATAGTTTCGATTTCCACAGCACTGGTGATCTTCCTAGAAGTATTAGGGATCCGGTGACAGACTTGCTTCCTTTTTCAAGGCTGGATGCATAGCTAGCATCTGAATAAGCATTGATTTGACAATTTGACTGTGACTCATAAATGAGTCGCAAAGATGAAGTTGATTTTAGATAACGAAGGACCTTCCTTGCTGCTTTTAAGTGTTTGATTCTTGAGTCATTGACATGTCTTGATCGACTCAGAACAATATAAGTTATATCAAAACGGACAGCATTTGCTGCGAAGAGCAATTTTCCAATGACAGACCTGTATTCGTGATTATCACAAGGTTCTTCGTCTTCAGCATTGGTGCTGTTCCCCTCTTTTGGTTCAGCAGGTAGGCCATTTCCCCGATCTGAAATCATTGAGTAATTCAATAAGAGTTTTTTCAATGTAATCTGTAAGATGTACTTTTGTGTAACCATATCCCACTAATACTAATGTATCTGTCAAATGCATAGGAATTATCCTCTCACACACTATTATTGTTGGCGAAAGACAAGGTTGTCTATCATTCTATCAAATCAGATCACCACGAAACATATCTGAATCTTTATTGTTAGACTTCCCGGTAGTGCCCATAGGCGGTCAAATGGACTATACAAAAACCTTCTAAATTTGATTAGAATACGTTTCATATCATACCTTTGACAAATAATACTATAAGGAATTATAAAAATGTCATATTCTTTTGTAGTTGTTTTAACGTCAAATACTCAAGAGAAGATGTATTCGTTGATGATCCCTAAAACACGGGGGATCACCACTACTTGTATAGAAAACTGTCCAGCCCGACCGCGCTGGCTTCGGCTGGTTTACGGAACAAGCCCTCACCTTTACTGGCGGGCAATCCAGTCACCTTCAGCTGGGGCAATCCTTAGACGGGAGAAGGACCAGCCAGCCGGGTGGCTGGTGCCGTTGAGAGATCCTGATGGGGTTGGTATGAGCCGGAAAGGGTATCTGCATCGAGGATGCGCCGAGGAAGCCACGACGTTCAAACTGTGGGCCTCTGGAGTTGGACACGCTCTCGACATGGGTTACCAATGGTTTCCCCTTGCAACCACACGTCGCAGGTCAACTGTGGATCCATGCGTAGTGCGCTACCCATGTTGGATCTAACGTCATCGTATTTTTTATTAAATTTATCTGATCAATGAGTTTAACATATAGTAAGATAATGAATTAGACACGATATGACGCCGGACCACGCCTCCATGCTCGGTGCAGACCACTGTGGTTCCCTTCCCCCGCGATCTAGACCGATAAGCCCTTCTCTCGATGAGGCTTATCCGGTCGCCACTCGGCAGACTAGTCCGATTAAAGCCTTGTCTATAACGCCTAGTCTGATTATAGCCTTATTTCCCGAATACGGCCCGAATATGTGGCGCAGTCGCCGCAGGCTTTTCTATACAACTCGGGCCATATAAAAAGATTCTACAGATTCCTGCCTTACAGATTAACCATAATAAAAATATTATGTTTAATTTAAAAAAGGGTATTATTACTTTTAATGAAAAAAATCCTTAGTTTGAAGCAAATATCATAAAAGTATTTTATTAGGTTTAATATTATCTCATGGATGAATAAAATGTCATAAATATAACCATCTTTTGGATTTAAACAACCTATAAATAATTTATAGATAATGAATATTTTGTGAAATATCTTATTTATGTTCTAATTTACCTTATAAAACAAAAAATATAAAAAATTAAATCTAAAGTAGGACATAAAAAATCTTATTTTATTTATGATATTCGATATATTACTCGTGATTTAAATGATATAAAAAATATTATGT